>JXSR01S075409.1:137945-193585 GCA_000969725.1 Ophiothrix spiculata | reverse complement strand
TATAGTGGCAAAATCGAGATCCCGTTTAACGTCTCAATTATATATCATGGCCCAATGCTTTGATTGTACGATTTTGGGCGACTTTATAAATGGGGTGACTTTGTAATTCTTGGGCGACTTTGTAATTCTTGGGCGACTTTGTAATTGGGGCGACTTTGTAGTTTTGGGGCGACTTTGTAATTGGGGCGAGTCGTCTGGCATTCGTCTGAAAGTATGAAATGAGTGGTGCTCTGGCAAAATGGGCGGAAAGCCACGATTGAAGATTTTGAATAAATGGCTGCTAAAGTGAAAATATGGTGAAAAGGTCAAATTTCATTTTTTGACATTTAACACACTAATGCATAAGTGGTAAACTATACCTCTCGTTTTGAAGGTTAATTATGCTGGGAAGTGGAGGACAAGAAAGAGAAATGTGAAAAATGGCTAAGTGCCATGTTATTGGCACTCTCTCTATATATATTGATGACAACATGATTCAAAATCTTTAAAAAATAAAGCCTTGAAAAAAAGACCATTCAAACTTAAAAATCATGGACGCATACAAGACATTATATACCGCATTAATAAATTTAACAACTTCATTGGGTAAAACCCGATCATATGATTTAAAATAGCTTTAACCAGATTGAGGAAAGCCCTAAATAATATTTTTTTAAATACTATATAGTGCTAAATAGTTCTTTTGAAAGTACTATTTAGCACTTTTGGAAATACTATTTAGCGGTGACAACATTTACCTTATACGTGAAGCAACTTTTATGCACCATATTACGCACTTATCAAGCTTACACGCACAAGCTATTGCACGCATTACCTATTGCTTGTTAGCGTTGTGTGACTGCATTTTTGATAAGGATCTTTTTACTAAATTAGACTTTGGGATAAAAAAAATTACAAAAATCAAAAATTTATTAATGCGGTATATCAAATAGATATATACTGACTTTTTCAAATCTCTGAATTAAAACTATGATCCTTCAGTGACTAAGACTTTGGGACTGCGCCCATCAGTAAAATAGAAATTTCAGTCACTTCAGGTTTATAGATTTAACCAGAGATCTTCAAGTCAGTATTTATTTGTATTATATACTTCTGGTAATCACTCCATTGCATTTTTTGGTATTGGCCTTTCCGTAATAACTTGTCTGCCATGTTGATTATGATGAACTTGATACATTCAGTCAGTCGTGCTTTCATGCCAAACAATAGTTGATGGATGAAAGTTTAGGGGGAACTTTCACTCACTCTTTGTGCAGTCATTTAGATCATGAAGAATGAGTCAGAATTCAGCTTAAGGGGGAAATTTTACTGACCGGAGTATATTTAACAAGTTGCTGAGCTAAAAACAATCACAGAATTACACATGCATGTATATATTTACGTGCTGACTGCAACTCTGTACCTATTGATTCCAAAATTACATTTATGACATAAGTAGATGGATGAAACTTAACAAATTAAAACTTAATATGGACAAGACTGAATTTATAGTTTTTGGATCATCACATAACCTTCCTGCTCAAGCTCTTGGAAATCTTACCATCAGTAATGTTAATGTGATACCTTAATCATCTGTTTGAAATCTTGGTGTTCACATGGACTCAACTCTGTCAATGGACACACATGCCTCTCATTTATGTAAAACACTTATATATCAACTCAGAAATATATCTCGTATTAGAAAGTATTTGGATAAAGATTCCGGTAATCATATTGTTCGCTCGCTTGTTATTTCTTGCTTGGACTATGGAAACTCTTTCTCACTGGTATCACCGACTTAAATCTAATAAAACTGCAACACATTCAAAATCGTGCCATTCGTCTTATCTGTGGATAAAACGTCGTGATCACGTGTCTCCATACCGTATAGAGCTCCACTGGCTGCCAGTAAAAGAACGCACTGTTTTTAAATTGCTCACCATTATTTATCAATGTATCCATGGCATGGCATTGCTCCTGATTATTTGCAAAATACTGTTCACTTGTATTCATCACATAGCACCAGGCATCATTTCCTTCGTCCCTCTTTGGATCTCACCAAGTTACATATTCCATTTACAAAACTTTGTTTCGGGGATCAATCTTTCCATGTTGCTGGTCCTTGAATGTGGAACAATCTGCCGCAACACATCCGCGAAGCCACTTCCATCACCGTTTTCAAGAGCCTCCTGAAATCTCACCTGTTCCATACTGCATGATTTGTTTTCTTGGTTTTCACAAAGTATTTTTGTTTGTATATTTTGTACATTTAAGGATTACGTAAGTCTGTAGTTTTAAGTACCACTGTACTGCGCCTTGAATTTGTTAATGAAAAGGTGCATTATAAATCGTGTATGTATGTATGTATTGATGGAGGACATGTGTAATTGTTTCTTTCAATATTTGTATTTCAGCCATTTGTAGAAACCTGTATGAAATATGAGAATACATTTGAAGCCAAGAAGTACATAGGAAGAGTGTCCCCAGAACATAAAGTCAAGATGCTTGTTAAAATAGGGTAAGTCGCACTCCTAAATGACGTGTATTTTTGTTTTGTTTTGTTTTGTTCTGAATATAGACCTATGTAAGTTCATACACACAAGTTGAAAACATAACCTTAATGATTAAAACTCCTAATGCACTCACCAGAATTTTTTTTCTCAAGACCAAAGTGGTCCCTTCATCAGTGGGTGGATGTTGTGAGGTTTTGAGATCCTGTGTTTCTTGAAAATGTTCCAGAACAAGTGTCTTTATTTGTAGATCTCAACAAAGAGTTATAAATTGGAGAAAGTTCATATCCTTGTGAAGTGTTGATAGATTGTCCATCAGTTCACATAGGTGATATGGGTAGAAAATTGAAAACTTAGGCTGCAGGGCCCTTAGTCATGAAACACCGCTAAGGCCTAAAAAAAATTATTTGATTGGCGTAACCCGACCGACCCTATTTTTACCACCGACCCTAAATATTTTTATTTTGTTTGAGTATGGTAAAAAACCTCCAAATCCCAAATTTGATGGGAATCGATTCATGGGGGGCCCAAGATATGGCTTGCAGGATATTCAAAATGACAAAAAAAAGATATGTTACAGAAAAAGTGAAGATGTTTTTGAATATGTGTCGTATAATTTGTGTTCTGTATGTGAAACATAGACTTTTAAAAAAAATTAAAATTATTTAAAAAAAAGAATCCGACCTACCTACCCTATTTTTTTCTATGTTACGCCAATCAAACAATTATTTTTTTAGGCCTAACTCTAGTTGGCTGCTAACCTATTGTACCTGTCAAAATTTGACAGATAGACAAAAAGTGGTAGCCAACTAGAGTTAGCAAGTGCTTCATGAATATGGGCCCTGGAGCACAAGTCAACAGCTCCTAGTGCTAACTTCCAAGTGTCAGCCCATGCCAAATCAGGACATACGATCAATTGGAAAGGCCTGAAAATCCTGGAAAAGGATAACAGGATTGACACCAGGATCATATTAGGAAGGACCCTGCCCAAAGGTCAACACTTTGCAAGGATATAAACTTTCCATTCAGGTGAATACATGGATTTAGGGTTTCCACCAGGAAGTCAATCTTTACCAAAATTTTAGCCCAAACATAATTTTGCCTATACAACTAATATTCCTTGACATTATAGCTCCTACAATTCATATACATAAAAGCGGGCAATTTGAATTGTTATTTGGTAGTAGTGCACATCCATTTCACACCTATTTGGGTGCATTGTTATGCTTTATCAGTGTATTGTGGGATTAAATTTCAGTAAAGATTGATTTCTGGTCAGGAAACCCTAAATCCATGTATTAATAGTTAATGTAATGTAACCAATCATATAATCTTTGATTTTATTTTCAGAGCTCATGAGGAAGCTGCTGACCTAGCCATGCAAAATAAGAGTGAAGATGAACTCAATTTAGTCTTACGGCACACCCTAGGGAACAGGATGCTTCATGCCAAGATCCTAAACATGAAAGGACAATTATTAAGGAAGTGAGATGCTAGTATTGAAGACAAGTGTAACATTACATTATGAATCAAGAAAGAAATTATTTGTTGTCTTATATCACTGTGAGAACCATTTTTGTGATATTCAGTTCAACAACTCACCATATCTCCTTGTACAGGAACGTACTATTGTTGATTTGCAAATGCACCTTCGGTGGACATTTTACAAAGCATGTTACGCCTGGCACCATGTTTATAAAAGTAGTCGATAGACTATTATATATCGCATTTCGGGAACTGTATGTGCAAGGCCTGGTAGTCCAATTTAAACCTGCAAAGCAACAAACACGCTATAACTAGCATTTTCTTTTTCGCTTCAGATTTTGATATTTATCATGTTTATGAAAACAGTGTCAAATTGGAAGCATTAAGACATCTACTGAGAATAATTTTCTCCTCTCTACAGAGGCTTTCAGGGAGATTTTTGTTTTTAAAAGAGATTGAAACATGTTACTGAGTGGTTCTTCACAATTCAATAACTCTGCATCTGATACATCAGCATATTTTTTTTATCGGGCATGCGTTCGGTTATTGTTGTTGATTTGTAACAAACCGCTCTGTGACATGCTTGAATCCTTACATCAGTCATGCCTAGTGCTTACTAAACAGTACCCAAACAACGATGGTAATTATAATCCAGTAAGTTATCAAATTGTGGAAGTTCCCTAATTCTAAAGGTAATCTCAAAATCTCTTTGAACAAAATAAAGGCTGCTGTGTTTATTGCATACACAATAAGCCACTTTCGTATGTCCCATAATGCATCTTGAAAGTACCGTAAATCGCGACATGTGGTTACTCGCGCAGAAACTCCCGGATTTACAGTACTTTAAAGATGCATTATGGGACATACGAAAGTGGTCTATTATAGACAAGGTCTGATTTTATATTGACCAACAGTCTGAATCTCAGACTGAGCTTTGATTCACTGTCAACGATGGAATTTGGTAGTTATAAACATACAAAGTCAAATATGTGCAATTTGTGAAAACAAAATGAGCTGTTGAGATTCTATTCTTGTCAATTTTACAAAAAATGCTGACAAAGAGACTGCAAAGTGTTATTAACCACAAGCATATTTCTCTTTTTAAAGTGGAGTTACATAAAGACTTATTAAGATTTACCTTCTCATTTTTAGATTATAACTTTAAATTGTGATCTTGATGCTTTTTCAAATAACCAGTAGCGGCACAAGATGTACTAATCCATTCTGAAACCACAGCTCCTCTGTGAAAAATGTTGATATTCCACTCAAAATCAGTCATTATGTGATTCTAAATCCAGAGAGTTTCCAGAAGAATGTTATCAAATGTTTTTGAATTCCAATCAAAATTGGTACTCCCAATCATTCTAGTATCAATTCAAAACTAGACAATTTTAAATAGAATTTTTTAAGTATTTGGGACATTTTCCAACATTTTTACCAAATCATAGCAATTCCAACTTCATCAACCTTTTTATCTAGAATACACATTTGATAAGGATCATTGAGTATGGATTTAATTGAAATAGCCCAATATCCCAGTCCAATATTAGTAAATTTTAGTAGTATTGTCCCAGTACAATATTTCCTCCCTTGTTACCCACCTTAATTTGTTACAAAATCCCTAATCATGTGATGATAGCAAACAAGGCAATTTCTTGTGCATGCAAATATTTTGTATCCTTTTCTGTACCATACATGTATGTATGAGGAGGAAAAATAAAGACAAATTATTTATCTGGAAAATAATGAATTTAGTCAATATGTGTTGTTTATCAGCTAATTGTAATACATCTAATTAAAGTTCTTGGCACACATAACTTTCTTTCTTCTAGCAACAATTTGCTGCTTCTTTGACATGCTTTATCTGGGCTCTATTTCACAAAGATTAAAGAATATTCCTAAGTTGATCTGCAGAACAATTATTTATAAATCCACAAATATGTCAGACTCTGAGAACAATGTTAAATTATTATTAGTTGATGTAATTCCTATACCAAAGTTGTTAAGAAAATATAAAGCGAAATAGAAAAGTTCCTATCTTTATTAAAAATGATCCTTACTTAAGGTCTGATTTTAATTTGACTATAATAGGTCAAAGGTCAATTACAACTTCATCTACATACAAAGGCAGGAATGTGAAAATCATTCATATAAATTGGTCTTTTAAGATGTGGAGTTTGATCATTTGCAACAGGAAAATAAAAGTGGTGCGGCCTGTGGCTCAATAATTATCAAAGATACGGAAATAACTAAGACCCAGAAGACAACGTCAACTAAAAACGAATTCGTACATTGCTATGTTGTGATTATTTATGCCAGGACTATTATAAATCCCATCAAAATCAATTAAATTTATTTATTTTTCATTTTTCTGGCTGAAAAGTGGTGCGACCAAAGCCCACATGGTTCTGCTGCCCCTGATTTGCAAGTTGAACATGTTCAAAATGTTCTTGTTCTGAAGTAACTTTACAAAATATCATTTAAGAATGTTCCTAAATAGCTTTATGAAATAGAGCCCAGATTTCAACCATATATTATGTTCTGAGTTGTCCGATATACAGTAATATCGGACAGGGATATGGGACAGAATACAGAAAATCCAATTTAGAACATTATTATGTTCTGAGCTGACCGATTTCCAAAAAAATCGGACAGGGATATCAGACAGAAAACAAAATATCAGATTTTGAACATAATAATGATAAAATTGGATGGATTTTTTCGCATGATACTCAAAGATATTGGTTTCGCTATGAGTTTGGTATAAAATTGGATAGATTGAGCCCATATTTATTGGTCGAGCTATGAGTTGAAAAAATATTGGGCGAGACACAGTCGAGCCCAATATTTTAAAACTCATAGCGAGACCAATAAATATGGGACGAAAATCATCCAATTTAATCATTATTATGCTCAGGATCCAAGTTTTTCCACACTTGGATGAGAAATATCGAGCTCGACGCTGCGCGTCTCGCACGATATTTCGTAAAACTCTTAGCTCGACCAATATCTTTTTGTATCATGCTCAATCCATCCAATTTTATATCATAATAACGATAAAATTGGATGGATTTTTTTGCATGATTCTATATCAAACTCGGACAGAAGTATCTTTTAGAATGTCTTCTATAATAGTTGAAAGTCTTGGTCACCAAATAAACAGCTATTTTAATAGCTGTTTATTTGGTAACCAATGCTTTCAATAATTAAAATTATAAAAGAATATTTTAAAACTCTAATTGTGATTTACATGTCCACACTTTTGTTTTTTTTAGAAATTAATCAAAGTGTTATTGCTATATTTGTTTATCAATATCAAAAACGATTTTTTTGTATTGGCCAGTACAAACCTGAAGGCTGAGGACATAAATAATTGATCAGCAACACTTCACAATATGTCAGCACCAAAATATATTGATCTGACTGGGAAACCTCAATATACATACATAGTGCTTTGGGAATCTTTTTCCGTTTTCAGTTAAAACATTCCATTGGTACATTGGTGTCCTAGCAAACAGTTTGGTATTTTAAAAAGTAACAAAGCTCTTAATTGGACCTTAGATTCTGCCCGGTTTCAATAATTTGAACTGCTTTAAAATTTGACAGAATACTATGTTATGCAAGCTGTATGATTAGACCAAATCGTTATGTGAGTGCAGGAAAGTCGTATCTGCAATTCTGTCGGACGCAGTTGTTGAATTTGGCGTACTCAGTCCTTGTTACTGGCATGAAACTTACTGTGTGATGTCTATGGAGTGAACCAATATTTCCAAAATATTTTATGTTTCCGCTCCGGTTCTTTAAATTTTATTTACAACAAAGTTGAAGGAAACATTTTTTAACAATATATCAAAGAAAGGGGTTGATACAAAAATTAATTTAGCTGAAAATGTAAATTTTGTAGTTTTTTTCATTGACCTCCAATGCAATGTTTCACGCCAGGGAGTAACATGGAACAGCCTCAATTGACCAATCAGACGACAGCATTCTATTCTGTGACATCAGTGCGTCCGACAGAATAGCTGCCATTTGTTATAAATTTGGATTGCACACTGAATAATCACCAGTCTTAGGTCAGTGGTTGTTGAAATGGTTCTGCAGGTGACACCGTCACCTGAAGAACCATTTCAAGCAAGAACTGGTTCTCCAGGTGACACCGTCACCTGAAGAACCATTTCAAGAACCACTGACATAAGAGAGTGAAATATTGAGGGATTTTTCACATTCTTGTGTTGTAAAATAAATATACCATATGGCAGCCATTGCAGATACAACTTTATTGCACTCACATGATGAAATAAAGTTTTTAAATTGGAACAACAAATGGACATCATTGCAGTGGTCATTTTATACACATGAACACCTACACTGGCCATTTAAAGTATTTGGAAGTAGTGGTGTTGGTTGGTGGTGTGGAGTCAGTGATTAAGTGTGTAAGAAGTTAGAATGGTGTTTGAATTCACATACACTAGCCATTTAAAGTATTTCCGCACTAACACATTATTCAGCCATATATCACAAGGCGTTTATAAGGAAACTATCTGGAAACTTATGTTGCTTTTGGTCAGATCTGATAGGTAATCTAGTTAAGTGTAAAATTGTAAAATCCGAATGGGATCAACCTTCTCACGTACGTACAGGGAGGGGCAACAACACAAATGGGTCGGAAAAACGTGATTTTTAGGTCAAATTTGATTTGACAACACCTGGGTCAAGGTCACTTTACCACTCAAGTTGAGTGGTCATATGGAATGTGTATATGTAATAGAGTGACAAGCAGACGATTAAATGTCCTGATCACGATTGACTGCGCCAAGAAAATGCTTGAAAGCAAACGAAAAATGATCCTTCAACGTCCCACCAGTTTACAAAAATAGGGCTGTGATGAATGTGGAATGTGGAATGTTTTGTGACAGTATATGACAGATTGAAAACCTCTTAAAACTTTTTAAAATGTCATAAACCGCCAGGGACCATTCCACTTTTACCACAGCCCTATTTTTATAAACTGGGAGGCGTTGAAGGATCATTTTTAGTTTCCTTATAAACGCCTTGTGAGCTATGGCTGAATAATGTGTCAGTGCGGAAATACTTTAAATGGCTAGTGTATGTGAATTCAAACGCCATTCTAACTTCTTACACACTTAATCACTGACTCCACACCACCAACCAACACCACTACTTCCATATTGTTCAAAAATAAATAAGAACATTTTAAGACATACAATTCATTAAATGAAGTATTACAGAATGATTTTATTTCTTCGCTTTGCTGTGTGTCCAGGTTATAATACACTTCACAGCATCAGATAGTCTTTAGAGATGAGTTGTTGAGCTATCAAACTTGTCTTGCTAACTTTTCTTGGGTGCAAATTTAAAATAGTCATAGATTTTGACATTGCCTAAAATCTTTTTCATTTCAGATCTCGCCTTTTGCTTCTTAGATTTCTTCTTCCTACCCTTGGTCTTCTCCTTTGCTGCTTTATTTTGTAAACAATTATTGCACTGACATGTAGAATCGTGTCCATTTGGAAAATAGGAATATGTAAATGCTCTGGTAAATCTATGATTATAATCGTCTAAAGTTGGCAAGTTACGGCGACGAGCTGCCGCTACGGCCTTACGATAAGCTTCACTCCATGGATTGTCATTTTGTCTGGTTGGAGGTCTTTCCCATATCGGGTCTTGAAAACTTGGATTTGGCGAGTTGTGTTCTTCCATTTCTTCATCTGAACTTCCATCATCCTCTTCCTCATCCTCCCCGACCTCCTTGTCTGAATTTGTAATGGTCTCAGACTCAGTTTGTAATTCCGATTCATCATCCATTTCTTCCATGGAGTCTGATTTTGGTAGAGGAGTTTGTTCCGATTTTTCAGGGGGTATATCATGAGGTTTAGGTTTATAACGATGGAAACCTTCAAAAATATTTGATGGTTTTCTAGTAAGAAGAGGTGGTGGTCTAACATCCTTCACAATTGAAGGTATAGATGGAGAGACTTTGTTGTGTTTTACATCTTGTTTTACTGGAGCTACAGTCTGTTCTATAGGAGGGTCAGGATCAGTTTGTAAAGGCACATCGACTCCTTGTCCAATAATATCCTGGTGGTATCTTTTTGCTGGTCTCGGTTTGGGTGAAAACGTTCTTTTAGGAGCAAAAGATGTATCTTTGGGGACAGGCAACGTTGGTAATGATTCGGATTTCTTTGGTTTTGGTAATCGATAATCAGTTAGCAATTCCTTTGGTTGTCTTGGGGGTGTTGTGTCAAGATCAGGAGGGATCTTCCGTTTTGGACGTGGTTTCTTTGCGGCGGGTTTAACATTGCTTGTGAACGTAGTCCTGGCAAAATCATCATGATTATAATCTTCCTTTGAAGGTACACGCAAATCCTTTTTTGGAGAGGACAGTTTCTTTGGTACATTTTTGGAACTTGCTAAAAATATGTCACCATCTTGAGCAATGGGAAATGAGAAGCACATTCCTTTGCCGACTTCACGAAGAGTTGAAGGAACAAGATCACCTTGGTGTCCAGCAAAGGCATGTCTCGAGAAAAGCTGCTGGTAGTTATTCCGAGACGTCCCGGCTGGTATAAATGGTTTAGAATGTTCTATAAATTCTTCATCGTTAGATTTTCGACCATCTGTGGGATCTTTTTCTTTCGGTTTTGTGTGGTATTCCGGAAGGGAAGTACTTGCTGGTACGGGTGTCTGGTCTACCTTTCCACGCTTGAGTTGTCTGTGATGTTTACTTCTAAATAGATTTTGAGAAGGTATTCCACGATAAGGCTGAAAAAATGAAATAATTGAAACATTGAAAGTGAGTTTAGTTACCGTCATGACCGTAGTTCGGATTGTTGAAAGAAACTTGTTCAAACGACCATGTCCGTTAACAAACATGCTAATATCCATGCTTATCACACGTCCAGCTTTATTTTATTAAATTCAAAGTGTTTTGTTTTTTGACTGAATGTAAAGCCTTTATCATGTGTTTATAGGAATCTTATTACCACGATGGAAACCAGCGTAGGTTGAAGTAATCGAAGTCCCCCTTGAATCTAGGTCCGCCTTCCATAGACCATAACCATGATAAAGCGTGATAATTAAGTGTCGTGTGTTGTGTGACTAACATTCCTATACACCTGGCTGAGCCTTCTGTACATGCTTTTTTGGCTAAAACTTGGAGAAAGGCGAGTCCCAATCGGACCACCAATTTTGGGGAAGGAGTTATAATATTGGGGAAACTTGAGTTAACTCACCCGTACGTGTATGTCGAGTTGTTTGGAGGCACCAAGCAAACAGGCTACCCGGCGCTGTTCACGACGGATCTCTAGAAGACTAAGCGGCAATGCCATCTCAAAGACGACTATATTCCTGTCGGCTATGTCATGGCCTCGGTCTGGGTGAAGGTGATGTATTTGATGATGTGATTAACTGTAAACAAAAAAAAAAGAGAACGTTTTGAATTCGTAAATTCGAATAATATAAAATCTGTTTCAAGTGAAAATAGAATATGCTATAGCGCTAATGTTTCAGAGATAACTTTGAACATCGGCCTCATCACCAATACAAGTATAAAGATTTCCTTATAACGTCGACTCAACTATGGGCTGAATCATCCTATGGATCATCCATATGATCGACGGCGGCTGTGGTAAGCAAATGTGGCATTTGAATCATGAATTTAAGGATAGTATTGATTGATATTTATTACCATGAAATTCATGGCTACATGTATGTATACATGTAAAAGAGTTGGTACAAGCTCACCTTTATCCGTTCAGAATTGGTGCAACATCAAGAGAACAGAAAGTTTGTCGGCAGCATCGTTAATTTTCAACCTTTGAAACTTCTCAAACTTTGCAAAATTGCATTTGCCGATAGGTCATAAGATACGGAAAGAATAACATTGGTCAGGTATTTAGTTCAGTTACTTCATTTTTAAACGCATTCAAAGTTGTTGGGCACATGAACCCCGACATGAACCCATAGTTCGAAATTGACCAACCCGGCTGTACCGTAAGACTATGATTGCAACCGGGGATTGCGACATGAATGGACCGTGAGGTATCAGTTGTACTAACTCTTTCCAAGATTCTGTATATTTATTTTCCTCAATCAAACACTTAAGGAAAGTTTCAAGGATGGGTTCAAACAACAAACACGGCTGTACAATCATCTAGTGTCGACAAACCCACTTCAAGAATCGACATTCCTACCAGAGAGCTCTTGAGAAATGTTGCTAAGTAATACATGTATTTATGTTATTGACCGAGCAAATAAAACGGTTATAACATAACATACCTTTCAATCTGTATCAATTCTGCGAGTATATACTTTGGATCTTTGTTGATATATTTTCCACTTAGATATAAACTGCTGAAAAGAAACCAAACAAGGGGAAAATATTACACAGACCTGCTAAGAACATACTTAACTTCAACATGACAAGCAAATAATTATGATGAACAATCTCTGTGAGATCGTCAATTTACAAAAATAGCATGGCCTACCATTTAGAACTACATCTTGATTTGCTATGCACGCAAATTTTGTTTTTCTTGAAAACATATATATAACAGTTAAACATACGGTCACTCACAATACTTCGTTCAATCGGCTACCAACGGCATATACCGACGATTCTTAACCATTTTGTACTAAACTCAAACAATTTGGAAAATTTTATCCGCAAACCCAAGTTAGTGTACATCGTAGTCAGTGCGACAAAATCAAGTGCTGAGGCTAACAATTGGCTACATAAAGCAAAAAAAACCCTTTTTTTTACTAGTTCTCAGAAACATTTTGCGCCCTTTTAGCTTAATAACTCCCAAATTTGATTATTTTTACAACAAAATTTCGGGAAAAGATATGAAGGCGTAATCTGATTTTCATATCGGTAAGTCTGTCGTCAACAGAATTAGGTCTAGAAAAATGAAAGTTCCATACATGTTTAGGCTACATGTAGGCATAACTTGCCTTTTTATGCATATCATTAATCATCTGGAACTATTCTTTTTTTACAAGATACGCATTTAGCAAAAATAGCAAGTATTTACTCTTCTTTTTAGAACCCTTACCTAAACTTATTCAATAAAAAAAATCTCACTATAAACGAAGCACCGAGTCACGGCAAGATAACGTTAGCGTTTCCCTAATGCCATGAATACATGTCTCATCAAGGACGTTTGCTTGTTTGTAGCCATCTTTTTACCCCTCTTCGTATGTCTGTCAATATTTTAGGTGCTGTCGATTCATTGTTGTTAAAATGTTTGCTTTATTTCTTTACAATGTCATCCTAACAGGTTTTACTATTTGTGACATGTCTTCCAACAATTTATTTCTTTTATAAATATTGATTCCAACGAGGGCAGAAAAAATAATTGTATTGTCTGCGAAATTTGTCTTGAGTTATGAAAATCAATCGTTTTTATAAATAGCCTAATATTTGCACGAATAATCTGCTCATGATACAAGCATAGATAAAAAAAATACCAGGTTTAGAACATACTTAGTATGATGTTGGTTGAATTTTCTGAACAAATTCCGGGGAACTGAATGCACTAAAAAGAAAAGAGAGAGAAGATTCTGTAAGCTAAGGCAACATACATTCCCGTTCATTTACTTGATAGTTTAACACAAGTGCACATGGGTATTTCTTGCAAAAAGTGTCCTCGATTCCTCGTGATAGCCCGATAAGTGATAGATTATGTGTCCTCAAAAAAGCAAAAAATACGGATATTTTTTGACAAATTTTAATTGATTTCACCAGGTTGATTTCACGTTAAACATTGTTAAAAAGTGGGTGCAAATTTCGTTTTCAAACGTTTGAAACGGACGGTGTTACGCCTACAATGTGAAAACACCGGTACAAGTTTGTCTTAAAAATTATGATTTCTGCAACATTTTAGACAATTACGATGATTATTTTCAATCTGTGGGACATAGAGGCATGAAAATTAAGGCCTAATGCTCTACTCACCGTTGACGATGAAGTCTGATTCGCTTTATCATCCGATATCTAGGTCTACATGTCTCAGAGTTAAGTAAATCAGGATATCACATGATGATTTCTATCACTTCTCATCTCATCTCATCTGTATAGTCGAGGAGGCTTGTAAATCGACACTTTGTTTCCACAATCTACAATGTATATATTTGGCCGATGAATTCATGAAACATATAAAAAACTATACAAAGTCCTACATGACAACTTCCATCATGGTAAAATGGTACATAGTGAACTTTCGTCATAATAGATACGTTGAGGAGGCCTGTAAATCGACAAATTCGATCAATGATTTAAGTGCTTGATTACAATCATTATGTACGGTAGAAATGTCATTGATTTAAATCAATGTGTTGTCAATGCCAGTATAGATTTTAACTTCATTAACCTATTGTTATAATCAGAATGGGTTGCTTTAGTGCGGATAAAATGGACGACTCCAATGCTGTGATGATCATATTTCCCGGAATCAAAATTCAGGAGGCTCAAATTAATTGGAATTCTAGGGCCATACACCCAGTGGCGTAGCTAGGGGGGGCAAGGGGAGGCACGTGCCCCGGGCGCCACCCACAGGGGGGCGCTGAAATGACAAAAAGGAAAAAAAGAGAAGAGAAAGAAAAAAGGGGAAAAGAGGGGAGAAAAAAGGGAGGAGAGAAAAAAATACTTTTGCCCTCAAATATCATCATACATATTCATATACCCATAAAATGCAGTAAAACCCTATAGCTTCAGGGGCTTCGCCCCCTCGACCCCCACCGGGGCTTTCCTTATTAGGCAGTTAGCCAATTTTTGCCAAAATTTTTTGCGCGCTCCGCGCGCCCTTACAATTTCAGTATTTTTTAGCTTAAATAAGCAAATATTATTGCCAAAAAACCTTCGGGCCCTAATTTTTTTTAGACAAATCATAGCAGAAATTACTCATTTTCGCCAAAAAAAGAGAAGTTTTTCAAAGCTGTTTGCATTTTTTTTTTGGGGGGGGGGCGCCAGTTTCAATTCTTGCCCCGGGCGCCATGCACCCTAGCTACGCCGCTGCATATGATACACCATTGCACACAAGGCTCCTGATATTGTCTCTTGAAGTATGCTTTAGTCAACGTTTGAAGTCCCATCATGCAGAATATTTGTGATAGGCTTAGTCATGAAAGTTTGAACTTATCCCACCACCAAGGATCCAATTTTACTCAAAAACATGCAAATTTCTTGAATTTCAAGAATATTGTAACCTTTTTGCCAATACTGATTGCACCAATCTAGCACTTGATACGAAATACTTGCAATCATTGAAAGGGACAAACACTAACTAAAGACTCCCAAAAAAGTATCACCTCGCCTCGAAAAAATGGCTCGTGCGCCAATACGGTACTCGCAAACGTAATTTGAAGAAATTGTTAACAAGTTCTGGAATTTTGGCTTTCAATTGACACCCTATTTCTGATAATTGACTGAGAAACACTGAAGTTATGAACATTTAAAACCCTCGAGGTCAATTTTTAAAAGTTGCTAATTTCATGTTTTGCACTGTACAAACCAATAGCGCAGACCTAAGGATCAAGATGAGGTGAGTTTGGTCACTGAAGCTCGCGTTGTTTTTTTCCAAACCATATGTCATTGGATTTAACAATCATCCATCAAGATATTGTTTTTTTAATCTTATTAATGATGAGAAACGATATAAAACTTCAGATTCAACTGGTAGGCATTACCAGCCTTAAAAAACATCGCGCACCGTTATTCGTCCTCTGTGTGGTCTGGTACCTGCGCCATGTCTTTAATGCCAGTAATGACTACCAATTGAATTGTCGTTTCTCTCGTTGTATGTTGTTTTTTCATTATTTATAACAATGAATTAATGAAATATCCATATCGCTTAGATACCAATGGCCGCGTGTTCCAGTGACTAAACTCACCTCATTATCATCCTTACTCTTTCGTTACTGGTTTGTACAGTGCGAAAAAAGAAATTAGCAACTTTTAAAAATCGACCTTGAGGGTTTTAAAAGCTCACAACTTCAATGTTTCTCAGTCAATTGTCAAAAATAAGGTATAAAATGAAAGCTAAAATTCCAGCGCTTGTACACAAACTCTTTAAATTACGTTAGCGAGTACCGTTTTTTCGAGGCGAGGCGATACTTTTTTTGGAGTCTTTACAAGGACCCCATGCAGTAACGTTTGTAACATCAGTGATCCCAGGAATGTCACCTTTACAAAAGACTAAACATGACTTTTGTCCAGGAAAGTCATTTAGGCTAAGTATGTTCCATCGCCCCAATATGAGATACCTCAGGGGAAAATGACTTAAAGTGACTTCCGAACCAAAGAGCAATTATTAGAGTAAATTTTCTTGCCCAAGGAAACAAGGAGACATGGCTTGACGGGCTCGAAGACATATGACCATCTTCTACCACTCCACCATTTCAATGTTATGGCTCCTTTCCTCTTCTGGCTCTCCTACCCCTATTTTCTGGTGAAAGACCAACATTTTGTGGTGAAAGAAACTGGAGATTTATAGTGCGCTATGCCTCCCAGATTTGTAACTATAGGCCTCTGCACACTTTACAGGTGTTCGCTGACCACTGTGGCCCAAGTACGCTCCATTCCACAACAGGCATCATTTCAAGTTCTCTAGGGGTTTCTGAACCTTGATCAGGGTTCTGAACCTTGATCAGCCCACATACCACCATCGCTACCCGGATCAGCTCTCCGAATTTCGTACGGGTTTCCAGGAGACAATCAACAGTTTGTTCCTTGTCCAAAGGAATTTCAAGCACACTAAACTTTTGGCACCAGCGGGGTTCGAACTCGGGACCTTTCGCACCGCAAGCGAGCGCCTTACCGATTGAGCTAACTTGACTGGAACCATAGATTTAAAGGGGAGATACCAGGCTTTGTATACCAACCCGTGTAATGGCGTCGTCAGCCATGGAGCTCAAATTGGGGGTATTCGGGTCCACTCGGTTCCCGGCAAAATCAACTCCGAGAGCTGAGACTTGGTTACGCGTAGAGACAACCTGCGCAAATAATAATTTACGCGAATGATACGCCAACCTGCACGCAAAGCGTGTGTGCGTGTTTCAATATTCGCGCATTATGACACGGTGCTATGCCTCATCGGCAAGCTGTCGGTCAAACCCGAATACCCCCAATTTTGTCTCCATGCCGGATAAAAATGGCGGACATGTCTGGTATCTCCGCTTTAAATCTATGACTGGAACAATATCTTGGAGCATGTGAGACCTGGACAGGTCTCGAGACTTACAATATAGGGTATCAAAATCGACCTGGTGCTTTGCAAGTCTCATATATGCATAATTTGGCTTTTCAATTTCTGATATGGTATTAAGCTCAGAATGAATGGTTGAATTGATGATTATGATAGGTGCCTACATTACCAAGAAAACTGTTTCAAATTTCTAGTAATACTTCTTGAAATTGATCAATTGGTGTACAGTTACATTTTAACTCCATAATTATTCTGTCACATTTGCCTATGGTCTTAGATAGGGTATTCATTTGAACAGGTATGGTCCAAGATAGGGTATAATTATTATTTGAACAGATATAGTACATTTACGGGCTCTCATTTTGCCTATATTGCCTATATATATATCAGTTCCCAGGGGTGGGGGTAGGGGGGGTAGAGGACACTGCTCTCCTTGAGGCTCTCCTCCTCTGCCAAACCACTGCAAATCAAATCAACAATTTGACAAAAAAATTGCAAAAAGTACAACAAGGACTCAATGAAACCATGTTGATTAATATCTTTGCTGAACAGCCTTTATTGAGACTACATACAGACTTCAAAATCACAAATGAATATTCATTAGGGTCATGTCGTAATGCTGAACAGTGCGTAGATCTGTATCTCTGTTTCAGAGAAAAAGCTTTATTAATTTGTTCCATGATTAAATATATCATACCAATTTTGAAAATAATTAAGATAAAAAGCCAAATCTAACATTCACCTTTATCTGAGCAAATTGTGATAAGGTTATGCTATAGTCAGCATTCAAACAATTTTTTCACATTTGGTTGAAACATCACCAAATAAATGTGATCGAACAAAAAATAAAGATGGATAAAAGATGTTTGATGCCAGTTCAATGACTTTGCCTTATTCATTTCAACACATGTGCAATTTAGGACAAAGTTTGAATTGTGTTAAACTCAATGTCAAAGTTATTTTATTTGGAGTCACTAGTCATTTTGACATCACAACCAAATGTTTGGTAGCGAAAAATTCGTTTGGAGTCCGACAATAGCCTAACCCATACTGATACAAGGGTTATACTATCTAATTGTATCTATACAAGTCATAATATCAGCCTTGATCATATTATCAGTGGGCTTCCCAGAGCTACAGTTAGGCCCGGTGCAGAATCCTCTATCGTATAGAATATTTTGCTTAGTGTATTCTATCCTGACGACAAAATGACGTAGGTCATCGAATAAATCTGTGTGTTTTATTCTAAGCAAAATATTCTATACGATATTGGAGTCTGCACCGGGCCTTATCCATGAAGATTTTGGCAGTGCAAACATGTTAAGTCCTATCAATGCTTTGATGATTTCTAAATACAGGTAAAATTGCATTGGTAGATTTTATACCCAGGTGTAATTTCCCGGCTTCTGAGCTAAAATGTTTGAACTTTCCAAATAATCAAGGCTTTCACAGTAAATACCTGGGAAGAGAGCGGGCGTGGAGTTAGGGCAATGACAATTTAATGAAAAAAATTCCCTCCACTTTCATAATTTTTCCCCTTGCTGGAACCTTTTCCCCCTTAATTTTTTCATGTATTTCCATGATGATTCATCCCTACAGTAGATCAGGGGTTCTCAACTAGTCCTTGCAATGTGCCACATTAATCAGAAAATTGTAGGGGAAAGCGCCAAACTGGCCTATACCTCAGTGTATTCCTAATGTATTTCTTTGTTTTAGAGAGTGTCAAAGCGCCAATCAGTACTAACGCCGCTAGTTGAGAATCCCTGCTATAGATGGTTCGTACAATTTATTTTTCCCATGGGCGACTTGTAATAAATTAATTTTCACCCTCCCTTATGCAATATTTTAAAAACAGGAACCCTAAGCTTTGTACCTGGATATCTACCTTTATCAACCTTTTATCCTTTTGGTGGTACCAAATCTATACATAATATTTATGACTTCGCTAGCTTAAAATCAAATAAAATCACTAAATTTGAGTGAGGTAGTTATATTTATCAGTTCAGATGATTTTTGAATTGGCTACCGCAGTTTTTGCATGCTTTTGTTGTAGCATTTTATTGTAAAATCCTCAACAGTTTGCTTTGAAATTAATCAATGGGGTAAAAATACCTTCATAACCCCAAAGTCACCACACTATCCACTTATATTTCCCACCTGCTTATCAAAAGTGGATTTAACCCATTTTCAACAAATTTCCAATACTGGAAATTTATGATAAGATATTTCACAGGAGAAAACCAATTTATCACCTTATCCACTCCAAATGAAATATAAGTTTAACTTAATGTGAAATTGTCAAAGAGTTAAATGTTATAGAAGGAATGGTCTATTGGGACAATCCGCTTAATATCCCTTACCCCACTGAAACGTTCTGTAAAAACAAAAATGATATTGATAGGTATTATTGGGGATTTAGTTGAGCATGATCAGCGATGATAAAAGTTCAAAGAAAGTTCGGCTTCAAAATGGATCATAAATAATGATTTCTACAAACAGGGAAAAAAGTCTTGGCACAATTATCTGTGCATGTCATTGATTTTGCACACTTTCCCCGTCCCCCACTCAATGTTGATCCGAACACAAGGAGCATCTTTACATCCAACATTGAAACAGGGGTGGGGAAGGGGATGGTCAGAAGAGAAGAGTCCTTTATTGCCTTCAACTTTAACCATCTCTTACTGTAATTTCTAGTATTTTAAATGGATGAATGCACTTGAAAAGACTTGAGTGTTCCAACGACTTTTTTCCTTGATTGTAGTTATTGAATGTTGTAGTCTCTTGTTTATGGCTTACATAATGTCAGTACCAATGATATATCAGTACCAATGATAAAACATCAGATAATATACAATAGATAATTTCAGGGAATATGTTTTATGTTGAAGACGAAGATATTGGAAACAATTTATTTTGACAATATCAGAACATGAACTACTCTCTGTCAGCATATTACTGTGCTACTTTCCTAAAGTGATTTACGTGGGTATTTCAATATGTTTTGGGATATAAAATATGAAATTTAAGATTAACAAATGTAAAAATTAAAAAAAATGATAAGCTTATAAATGACACAAAAATTTGTATTATTTTGTATACTCTTTCCAACTAGATGAGGAATTCTAAACCGAACCCAGAAATGTATCACTCCTGTCCTCGTTAAAAAAATGAAATGTTCCAATACCTTTTCCACAAACAACATTTCCCTGAATTACTAATTTCATTAAAATTTCACTTGTGTACACAAGTATATAAATTAATTAAGCTCCAAGCTAGGATTCTATAGGCATATCATGTTTATGTATATTTTATGATGGCCTATGGAACTCTAGCTTCAGGCTGCAGTCAATCACTCAATTTCAGAAAAGTTTTTGCTTTGTAACTTGGCAACTGAATATTAAATCTGTTAAATGTATACATTTTTAGAAGTAAATTTACAAACTGGTCACAATGATGATGTTATATCAAATCAATAACATAAAATTGAAACAAATTACCCGGGACTATGTTTCTAGTTTCTAAAAAGTAAAATAGTTCAAAATCATACTTTAGCAAATTTAATTCTGCGCTTTTCAGAAAAAAAAATGGTGCAAAAAATGTTTGGACCTAGGGCCAAAAAATAAAATATAACAAAACCCCTAACATCAATATCTAACCAGCATGAAAATCTGATTCTAGAAATGTATACTTTTATTTGGATTTAATTTTCAGTCGATAAGTTACAAATTTTCTAAAAAAATTTGACGCTGAAAACAGACACAAATTCATTCCATGGAGTCACATATAAATACATCTATTTACAATTCAAAATGACTGCTTTCTCCCCATATAATTACATAGACACTCCAAAGAAACAAATTGTTATACAATACAAGCATGAAATCAGAGTTTTTCATGAGTTACATAATGGTGAGTTCTGACAAAAAATTGAGTCACATTTTTTAGTTTATATATATGAGTTATTCCATCAATTCATTTTAAATTTCATTTTCTGAACATTTGTGTCAAACTTGAAAGTTAACTCATTATTTTTACTCATATTTCTCATAACTCACCAATGTGTAACTCACAAGCAGCTTATCTCATAAATATTTATATTGAGATACCCAATAACCATATAAGTCACCCAATTTAAACAAAATAAGCTTTGGACTACACGCAGCAACAGTCATTATAAGCAGCAAGAACGTCATGCATGCACAGTTTTGTGAACAGAAATTCATCCGCAATCACAAAAAAGACAATTTCTTTTAAGAAAGAAACAAAATTTCAAATTAAAATAAAAAATAAATCAAAAAATCTACATATTATTTCACAAAAATATTTCAAATGCTAATATTCTATAATACCTTTAGAAACATGTACCAACATGATATAAAGATTTTTTGTACAATTTACACCATAATTATGCATGGATAAAATAATATTTGAATTTCCAAAATACAAAATTTAACCAATAACTATTTTAATTGATACTAGTCAAAGATACATTTGAAATACATTTGACCACAAGCTATGCTTTAAATAGTATTTTAGTATTGACAAATTCAAGATATGATACTTTAAGCTTTTATTCAGAATGCTGCAGTGGAACCTATTTAGCACAAAATCTCTCAACCCCAAACCCTGATAACACAAACTAAATTTTCAAATCCCTGGCACTGAATTTGTATGTAATTAATACTGGATAACACAAAGTCCTGATAACACAAACTAAAATGTGTGGCGCTACAGATTTCATGTTAAACTTTTAAAGAGGTTCCACTGTACTACACATCCAAATTCCTACAGACCATAACGTCACATTATGACAGGTTAAGACCACCGCATAACTGTTATCCTTTTTTTTTCGGAAAAGGACCCATATGTGATCAAGCTGACTTTTAGTGCAAAGCTCTTATAAGTCAAAATTAAAACCATCAAATGGTTTTCAATTGAGCGCACAACAATATGACTTCGAGATAATTAAAATGCCGTCATGTGAGTGCAAGAAAGTTATATCTGCAATGTCTGCTTTAAGTTATATTTTTTATGCCTGTACACTAGGATGTGAAAAATCCCTCAAAATTTCCCTATCTTATGTCAGTGGTTCTTGAAATGGTTCTTCAGGTGATCCCTGTCTTATGTCAGTGGTTCTTGAAATGGTTCTTCAGGTGACACCATCACCTGAAGAACTATTTCAAGAAACACTGACCCACGACTGGAGATTTAACAGGAGATTATACAGTATGCAATCAAAATTTATATAAAATGGCAGCTATTGCAGATACAACTTTTTTGCACTCACGTGACAAAATATGCTACTTTAAAAGTAGTCAAATTGAACAAATAAAATGTTACGTATAATACATATTAAAATGAGCTGTTAAAATGGCCGACTATATTTAAGGCCAAGATAAAAAAAAAGTTGTGTGTTTTATGTCCAGACTTTTTGAAAAATCAGAGATGAAGGTCCTTATTATTTTTCAAGGTGACAATATGCTTAACATGGGTGCTGTTATGATGCAATAAATATCAGCAAATAATTGTATATTTAAGTCTCATACAAAACAATTCAAGCAATACACATAAAGTGACCTATTTTCAAAGTTTAGTAGAATATTTTCAGAATTGTCAAAAATTATAACAAATTTGGGACAGCGCCAAAAATAAAAAAAAACATTTTTTTTTTACGAGGACCTAAAACACATGTTTTTCTTACTTGGCCTAACACTTATCAGGTTTAAATTAACATTGAAACACAATCTTACAATAATTGCAATGACAAATACCAGAATACAAAATATCCATTAGGCATTAGGCCAAAAAAATGAATTGTTTGGATGTCCTCCACAACTTTCTTTGAGCAAGTGCGGACGGGCCGATTATTATTTTTTAAAGATTTTTTTTTTTCAAATGTAAGTCAAAGTTACACGCAATTATGGCCTCTATAAAGATGCAAATAAGTCTACTGTACCGAAAAATCGCTTTATACAAGTTTAAAAACAGTATTAAAATAGAAACAAAATGAAAACAACAACTTAACAAATATTTTCAATAGGTCAAAATTCTCAAAGGGAAAAAAAATTAAATCTGAAAATTAGGCGCGGTATACTTTTGTACAGTAAAAACTTTTTTCCAGTTTCGAAAAATAGGGACGGGCGGTCAAGGACAACCAAACAACTTTTTTTTTTGGCCTTATCAATCATCATCAGGTTTTTTTAAAGATTTTGAACACTTTTTTGTTTACTGTTTATCCCAAACAATATAATTCACAATAATTCCAAAATTGAAATATCATTTCCCACTTCTTGAGAATTTTACTCAGCAACATCAATTGCTTTGTAATGATGCTAAGAAATGAGGACAGCTTCAGTATAGTTGTTGGATTTAATTCGCGAACGTGTGTCTTTAGCAATTACGCACTGGTCTCTGACCCAAGCGTAAATTTTCAAGGTCGTTTAGTTCGCATATACACACAAGACTCTGTGTACGCGATCACAAATTAAATCCAACAACTATTATAGGCATGGATCAATTATTAACTTTTTGCAGCATCCTAACCTGATATTTTTATTTGATGGGGCGGGCAGGAGCAAAACAGTTTTGCAGGGGGTGAAAGAGTTCTTGCTTAGACACAAAAAGGTAGACCCCAATATGTTTTAATGTAACAAATCAGATAAGTTTTGCATAAATTCATAAAAATCTAAATTTTCCTTGAAAAATTGTTAAAGTTTGGGGCAAATTTGCAGAGATTTTCTTAAATATTGGCAAACTTTGCACCATTTTAGCGCACAGTTTCATTCTTCATGGTCTTTCATCATAGATTATTGTATGGTAAATGCATTTAGTAGTATATTATAAAACGCAAACAAAAAAGTATAGTGTTGACGGCAGTTCCAAAAAGTAAAATAGTCAGTTGCAATTTAGATACAACTTCCAATTACTGATAGTTTTGTATTGAAGTTGACCCAAACTCAGTAAAATCTAAGCACATCCGTATTTGCTTTCCTTGCATTTTTTATAACATCAACTTAGCAATACTTAATACATGATATGATGTTGCTATAATGTAAAAACGTTGATATGTCATAAAAATCCTTGAAGTAGTCACTGTATATATTACAGTTTAAGATGTATTGTTTACTTGATAACAAGTTCATTCCATTTTGACTATAAATGATATCTACACGCATGACACTTGGAAACTTCCCTGCTGTGGCTGAGCTTCTTGAGAACTATTCAATATATTGTTCTCTTGACTGTCCATAACACACATATTATCCGGTTTTGAATTTTCAACGTCCATGTCCTCTGTGACATTATTTTGCATGCCATTCTCATGAATGCCATTCTCATGTATGCCATTCTCATGTATGCCATTTTCATGTATGCCATTTTCATGAATGCCATTCTCATGTATGCCATTTTCAAGCACTGTTGCATGTCCATTTTGCATTGATTCAGTCTCTGGGCTGCGTGCATTATTGTTTATATTATGTTCATCACACACACCAGAATTGAGTTTGTCCCTTGAATTTGTCTTGCTGGGAGAATTCGTCTCCCTGCCTACTGACAGCTTGTCACCCTTGTTGTTTACTGACAGCTTACCGCTTCCAATTCGGTAAGGTGTACCTTTTCTCCTCCCTTTCTTTGCTTCAGTGAGCTGTTCTGGTGGTAATAATGCTGCCTCTGATGAGCCGCTTTGTTCCGATTGGCTATCATCAGACATTCTATCGTCTCCCGATGAATGCGAAGCGCTAGTGCTATCGGAGGCGCTCTTGTTGCGCTTCCCTCTTAACCTTTTAAGTTCAGTTTCACATGCGTGTGAGCCGTTCATATCAACAGACTTACAAGGATCAGTTTCTGGTTTACTGTGCATGCCATTAGTGGCCATTTTGACAGCGTGGCATTGTGGGTGAACACTGTCCATTTTTGCAATACCAGTTTGGACTTTGGCAGTGGGTCCAACATCTGGCATGTACACAGCTACAAGTCTCTTTTTAGAGCCATGCCCATTTGTGGGTAATGGAAGAGTTTTTGGTCTACGACTATGATCAGATCCATTGCTGCAATCACTCTCCCCCGATGAAGAATGGTAACTGCCAATACTTCCAATGCTATTCTGTGAAGTGGATCGTTCTATTTTAGGATCTGGGTGTGTCTGCTGAGATGTTTGGGGTCTGGGATCTGCTGCTGCGGCTGCAGCAGCTGCTCTTGCTTGCTGCCTGTGTTTGTTGGTGTCAAGTTTGGCGGGATTTCGTGGCTTCTGATGACTACCCAAGTTATCAGCCAAGCTACTGTAGATATTTGTCGCTCTCGCACGTGCTTCGTTAACGGTTAGATGACCCCACATCGGTAAACTTGTCGGTCTATGGAGCGAATTTTGTTGTTTTAAACGCCCACCGAGATTATCAGTCATCTGATCTCTCGCAAGACTTGGACGCATTTCGTGCATTACTAATGGCTGACTTGGGGAAGTTGTTGGCTCGCTCATGCCATATCCATCTGAAGTCTCCCCTGATATGCTGTGAGGACGGCCATATTTCAGGTCGGTTGTGAATCGCTCGATGCTTTCATCCGAGTGGTGGATATTCTTAGGATCAACAGCCGAGGGTACTGATGCAAGATCAATCAGATTTAAGTCCGAGTGATTTGACAAACTTGTACTGATTGTGTCTGGTGAAAGAAGACGCTGGCGCTCGTTCTTCTCCACAGTGTTACTGTTTCGTGGGATACAGACGTCTGGAAGATCTATGCGGCTTGCGAGCTCGGTACCGTCTCGCATGATAGTGACGTGGGAATCTGTCTCGGAGTAGTTTGGTAGCGTGAGCCCTTGAGATGTTGGATTGATTGTAGGACTGACTGTCTTGTGCTTATCCCATAGTACCATAAGCTCAATGATACGCTCCTCTACGCACAGGGCCGTCAGACGCGCTTCTGCATCAGGGTCCCAGCAATCCTCCATTGTTTCTTTGAGTGAGCGAAGAGCCTGTATTAATCAAATAAATTGAAGAATATTAATATTGTGGCTGTGTTGCAGAAATCAAAAAGAAATATCAGTGACCATCCACCACAAACTTCTGGTAAAGTTAACATTTGCTCAATTTTAATCTATTACAGATTCAAATAGCACACATCAAGTTCATAGAACTCCCAGATTTTCTTTGAAGCATGACATGTTCAGAGCATATGTAAAACCGACAAAATGTGCATTTATGTTTTTGTTTTATGGACATTTCTGATGCGCGTACTTCCATCTCAATCTTGTAAGTATGACTTTTACTTGAATTTTGCCTCAAAAAAAAAAAAAAAACTGACTGTACTGATGGTTATGGTGAATGGTCAGTTTGAATGAGAAAATTTGTCATCTTTCTGTGGTGTGGAACCTTGGATCAATTTACACACAAATCCAGATATTAAACTAACTATATACTCTGTGAATCTTGAAGTATGCAACAAGTAGCCGATTAATACACATATATGATCATTCGGGGAAGTAAATTGGTCCGTACTTTTTGAATCATATCCACATAACACATCTCGCTGAATATTAAAATGAACTTATTTTCAATGTTTGTCCGTGTGGTAGCAACAAAATTAGCCAAAAACAATATCCAAATCATGAATGATTTAAGTTCACAAAATATTAATACATAATGATACCATATCTGCTTTTTTAATTATCTGTTGATTTCCCTCTTACATTTTAAATCTAAAATATTTCAGGTTTATTTGTGGTTAATCAATTTGGAGACTATTAATCAATCATTACTAGTCTATTACACAATAACAAAAACATTAATTCACAATGTGAAAGAATACAAGGGATACGCTATGGATCTCGTAACAGAGTCAGATTGCTTATTGTATACTTCAAGGTTTATAGAGTACAGTTCATGTCCAGATGTGGGCATCACTCACTGGAGTCACACTGGCAAGCACATTGTGCCTGTTGGAAGATACCATATCTGCTTTGTTAATTATCTGTTGTTTTTTCCTCTTACATTTTAAATCTGAAATATTTCAGGTTTATTTGTGATTTTGTAATTTTTGTAATTCTTTTGGATAAACAAAATGAGTTGGTCATGTCATTTTCAAAATAATTAACATAAATTAACCTTTTTGGGTGTGGGAAAACAGGTTTTGTCACTGAAATTACACTGAAATGAAAATTTCCAAATTTTTATTTGATCTTATTTGAGCTAAATTTCATCGAAAAACTTCTTTGGGATAGAGATTTTCCCCAAATCAAAACAAAATGAAATGGAAAACATTTTTTTTCCGGCTGCTATTTTAAAATGGTACAATAATTTTTTTGGCTGACATATGATTGTATATATATAGTGTACGTATATATGGTTTAAAATAATCACAAAATTCTGATGGGGACATGGTCATACCCTTACCTCTTAGGCCTTGTATCTATAGGCTGCTCTGTTGTGGCATGTGCCCCAGCCACACAGACAATGAACCTTTGTTTTGCTTAGTGGCCGAATCAGTGACCTTGTGTTGTTGATGTTCCCTGTGATCTTCAGCATGGAGAATGAACCTGTCCATTCGCTATGCTGCAGGTCACAAGGAACACATGACAGGTACACAAGGACACATACAGCCAATAAGCAAAACAAAGGTACATTGTCTGTGTGGCTTGTCACAATTGGGAACAATAGAACATGGAACAAGGGCACATACCACAAAGGGACAGCCTGTGGATACAAGGCTGTTCCCTTTAGGTACTAATGGAAGTGTGGAGTACCCTGTGCAGTTAAATGTCATAACTTGTCTACACCAAGGAAAAGAGGACCATCACTTCATTCAGACAAGCATTCTTGAATTTCTGTATATTTGAGATGATTTTCTATCTCAACCTTTAAAGAACGTTAGCCTACCTGGTTATTTTCCTTCCAAGCATCAGGGAAGGCTGGTCTCTTCCTATCTCTGGAGACTAGAGTCTGCATCTCTTCAAATCTTGGATGATTTCCGATTTCATCTTGAAAAGGCATCTTGTAATCCCCTATATCTCCATCTGTGTGCAAGGAAAAAGATGTTTGAAAAGATGATGTATTGCACAGGTTGGAGTGCCCATCTTTCTTTCAAAGCCATTGGGCTAGACTCCACAATTTGTTATATGTGATGGCTCACCCAGAAAGGGGGGACTTTGAAGATGACATCGATTTTGATTTTATCATTTCATCTGTTGCAGCATTTTCTAAGCTTTAAAATGACACCTTACTTGTTGAAATTGATCAAGGCGATCAAATTTTACAACAGAAAATCTTCTGGAAATTCTTAATATTTTCTTTATTTTTTGCTGCCTATTTTCACCTGTATCTTGAAAAGTTTTCTGTCGCAAAGTCCCCCTTTTCGGGGTGAGTCATCACATATATATATACAGCGAGGGGATCGCCACACCTCCTTCCCTGTGAGTCTGTTACCTTCCTAACATTGCAGAATGGCAGTACCCCTTTGACACCTGGGTCAAGTAGAGCACATTATGGCAAGTATGTTGCTCAATAGCACTACACACGTCGCTCACCAGATTCGATCCCATGACACTCATTGCCCAATAAATTTAGAGTTTGGGACATATACCACAAAGCCACGCATGTCCTTAAACAGTAATTATATGTAACATAAACAAATCAGAATAAATATGTGATCAATTTCTAATATGCAGTGGACGGTTGTATGATTTAGCAGAACATTGCTTATAATAAGATGGTCATGAGTTTGAGCCTCAATATGGCCAACAAAATATGTCCTTCGGCAAGTTATTTAATCTCAATTATTGTGGGTTCTTTTTGCTAGAAATTAGAAATGTATTGAGTGGTACTGTATAGGTATTATTTTCATGCTGCATTTATTTGTGTTCAATTCAAGGAAGTTATAGGAGGGAACAGGCTTTCTCCGCCATTTTGATTTCACCACCATGTAAATCCTATGGGAAGGCGTCCATCTTGGATTGTCGCTCATGGAGGGGGATTTATTGTACCTCCGACATTTTACGGCTACGCGTGCCTCAATTCAAGAGGCTTCCCAACGGATTAGCGGGAAAATTGGCATATTTTGATCATAGCAAGTCGCAATACACGCTAACTTGAAACGCAGACACGGTTTGTGCATGAAACAAAATGCACGCGATCTGCCTGGATATCGGGCCAAACTTCGAATATATCAGGGGGTACAATATCTGTGCTCCATGAGCGACACAAGATGGTGGAGAATATCGGTTCCTCTATAAAAATTCTTTGATCTGATGACACACTGTATAAAACTCAAAGGTAGAGTAAAACACACAGGTGACTATGACATCTTTGACTGCAAACACATTAACTTAAAACAATCACATTTCAAATCTGTAATTTCCAAAGATGGTCAGCCGCTTTTACAATATTTAAGGTATACTCACACAGAATATACCCACAACACATAGTTGGATCTTTATACCTGGTAGTGATGTCCCACAACACCAACCTCAGTTGTAAATTAGGCCATTTATAGATTAACTGCATGGAATTACAACTCAGGGGAGGCGTAGTGTACTATAAATCACCTGCATTTATTTATTTATGCAAAAATAAATAAATGCAGGTGATTTATAGTACACTACGCCCAATACAAGGCCTAATACTTACTTGGAAAGAGATCTTTACATCTACATGCAATTTCCCATAGAACCAGCCCCATGGCATAGATGTCCACTTGTTTCAGTGCTGATTCACAGTCTCTTAGATTCACTGCACCTTCTAAGACTTCTGGAGACATGTACCTTACTGTACCAACCTGTTGAATAAAAAGAGATATATATGTACTAGGATTTCAATCAATTTCGGGATCAGGCCAAAAAAAGAAACAAGTCTGTTTCCTGTAGCTGGTCTGAAAATTGCTATGAGGAATGCATTTTTTTAAATTTTTGTTTTTTATAATTCTTGAAAAAGCAATGCGCACATTGTGGTTTTACCAGCCAATTACTCCATGCATCACTTTTTCTCAATTTGTATGTTGAATATTGGCAAAATTATAAGTCTATGTCAGACGTCAAAGTAGATTTGAATTGAAATGTGTTTGTTTTCATGGAGTAGTCCGATGATACCACTAATCTTTTTTCAGGAATTTTTCTTTCCCCGCAATCTGAATTCATCATTTTTGTCAATATTTCTATTTTATACAAATATTAGAGAAAAAAGCTACGCAGGATTTAAGACCGTTAAAAAGGAATGCGCGCAGGTCATGGGACACAGACTTGTTTCATTTTTGGCCTCTGGCCTTTTAGTAATGCACTTCAGAGCAATGCACTTCAGCCATTTATAATAAGAGTTTTAACTCAAGTTGCAAACTTCCAGCATGTGAACAACTGAAATCATTTCCACTCATGTTCCAAACATCATCATTAATTGCATTTTTAAAGATGTAAGTAAAAAGTTATTTTCCAGTGAACTCGAGCTAATTTTATGCTTTCAGGCAACTTTTGTATGTGTGGTAACTGAAGTCGTCTTTACCATCTTAAGGTGGTTCTAACGGCTACGGTGTCCTGCACAGAATTTGTTCAAAATTTCACAGAATGTGCAGAATGATGAAAAAAACTTGTATTCCAAATTTTGATTTTTTTCCGTCAAAGCATTTTTGAGTTACGCTATTTTTTATTTTCCAATTTCCCATAGACTTTGTACATGGCAAATTTGGCCACCATGAAAATTGCACAAAATTTGGCAAATTTCTGAAAAGAATACTATTTACAAAATAATTTTTTTCTGTGGCAGTGGTTTACAAAAGAAACTATTTTTTGTTTCTTTGAATAGCAAACTGATCACAGATTGTCATAAATTTTGATTTAAAGAAATATCTCTCATCGTTTACGAATGCGAGACTTCTAATGTTTCTATTTCTCAAATTTTATTGCGTTTATTTCTAGAAACACTGAATAGCCAGATTTCTCCGAATTTTCATTCATACTTCCCATGCTTCAATTTTAACAAACAAGGTGTCAAATGAAAGCTTATCAAATTTGCAACAATCTCTCGTTGGCTTTTAAAATTAAAGTGTTTCTAGAAAATTTTATAGGTGTTTGAAAATATGCATAAATTTAGGAGCTAAAAAATCATTTTTCTTGATAATAAAACACTTTCTGGCAAAAAGCCCACGAGAGAATTTAGCTATTGTGATCCTTCACCAGCCCCTAAAATTTGAATGTCATAGCACATTCCCTCTTGACATGAAAATTCAAAAACTCTGATTTTTTAGGGAATTTTCAAAAAATAAAGAAAAACATAAGAAATTGGCCGAATATTATAAAACTTATTAAATGTTACCATCGAAGGGTTTTCTTGAAATGGAAATAGGTTTTGTTTCCCTTTCCCAAAAACTATTCACTTTATACCTAATTTTCTGACATGTGTAAATAGCCGTTCAAGCTACCTTAATCAAAGACCCAAATATTTGTTTAGCAGATTGTACTCTAAATGACAAGATAGTTTAATTTTTTGAAAATGCATAATTCATTTGTAATAATACTGCCCTCACATTAACTCCATCCGTTGTGGTAATCGACTATCTCTATGAACTTACTTTGTGAAACACAAAAACTGCTTCCCCTCCCATACACACACGGACTAAACACAATACACACATCCAAGGACTTACATCAGTGATAGTGCTGGGGTCACCATCTCCATCACGTACAACCTGGGCTCCGGCAACCTTCATCGAAAACATCACCCGAGATGTACACACAAAAAACTATCTCCCCCCCGCAACCAAACACAATACACACATCCAAGGACTTACATCAGTGATAGTGCTAGAGTCGCCATCTCCATCTGGGCTCCGGCAACCTTCATAGAGAACATCACCCAGGATGTACACAAAAACTGTTTCCCCTCCCATACACACATACCAAACACAATAGAAACATCCAAGGACTTACATCAGTGATAGTGCTGGGGTCACCATCTCCATCGCGTACAACCTGGGCTCCGGCAACCTTCATAGAAAACCCAAAGTCAGCCATTATACACACATAGTCTGGTTTGACCAAGATATTTCTACTGTTCACATCTCGATGTACAATTGCCGGCCGTTGATTTCCTAAAATACAAAATTGAGATGATAAGTATTCATTTCATTGAGTGAATTGATAAGATTTCTGATTGCAATAAAGGTGGTTTCAGAGTAGCTGTCATTGCGGCAAACGACGTTGCGGCAGACGACCAAACATTTGCAATTTTGAGTTGTCGTAATGTAGCACGACACATATGCATATTGCTGCAATGGTCTGTCCCAAGAAAAGTTTAATTTATTCCAACTCAAAATACCCTGTCGTTGCGACCATCACGACAGAGTACTAGTAATCGATATATCGGCTTGTCGTATGGCAAGCAAAATTTTGCTTTCCAAAACATAAAAACATTTCTTCATTGTATAGCACATGTGTTGAGACTATAATCATAAGTGTTTTTAAGCTTAAAATTAGCTGCTACAAATGGGTATATTTTGACATTTAAAGATTGATTCAAAGCAATGTCTAAGCCATGAAAGCAATCATCAATTTAAACATAAATAAAAAATAAGTACTAGTTCGGTATATCGAATCTAGTTTGTTGGTTTGTTAAAGGTGCAATTCATGATTCTGATGTGACAAAAACCTCACCTCTTTTCTAGCTAAATAAAAAGAGCACAACATAAATGTATGCTGAAAATTAAATTTGATTCCAACGATTCGTTTTCAAGCTATAATTTCCATAGACTACTGTGTTGTAATTTACTGTCGGGCCCCGACAGAATAAGAAATGACATATTTTCCCACTTTTCTCAAAAATGCAAGCAAACTTGAAAGAATCGTTTTGGGGTTGTAACATATACCAGTCTAGTATTCTTTCTAGCTAAAAAACCCTCAATTTTGATAGAGGTGACCTTGAGGATGAAAAGTGGATGATCAGGATCATGAATTGCCCCTTTAAGATTTAAAAAAATGATCAAATAGAATTCAAATGATATTCTTTCCTGAACATTTTGTTACATGTTGTCATAGACTCAATAATAATGGTGAACATTAGAACACCAGGAGTCAAGAGTTTTTTCAACTCAAATTGTAGCACGTTTACCTATCGCCATAAAAAATGAATAGTAAAAACTTTTCTCTATACTTTTGAAAACAAATCAATATTTGACCATATTATACACACCCGGTCAAAAGTTTTGCGCACCCTTAAATACGGGCAAAAACATAATTATTATATCAAATGACCAAGACTGTGAAAAAAAATCATTTTTTAGGAGCTTAATGTATCCAATATAAGAAATTTATGTTTTCTATGATATTAGATCTTCCATAACCATAAAAATGGCCGATTTCCTGGACGATATACAAATAAACCGCAGCCACTTTTTGATATGTTCCTATATTGTTTATAATTCAATGCTCATTATCACCGTGTATCCGTAAAGAACATTTTCAGGTAAAAAGTTTTCCAACAATTGTGCAGTTATGTATTTAAACTCCATTTATTAAGTGCAGAAGAAAGTACACAATATGTTTAGCGCGCCATATTTTCAAATGCGATAAATGCAGTTCTTAATGAGTTTTTTAGATATATGTATGTAAAATATAAATCCGAAAAAATATGGCGCAAATGATGAACGGTTCTCGAGATATGGCTGGTTAAAGGTTTGGTGCGCAAACACTTTTGACCGGGAGTGTACTCTCCACTGTTTTCATACATAAACATACTTTTTAAAAGTTGACATTAAAACCACCATGAAAAAAACTTTTAAAAGAGCTTTACTGAAGAAGGCAACAACTGTAAGAAACATCAACTTATAAAAGACAACCTAAATTTTGAAAGACAGCTGATATGAATACTGACCTCCTTTATTGACAGATTGATGAAGATGAGCCAATCCAGCCGCCATGGTCTGCGCCAGTCTACACATGGAATGCCAATCATACGTATTCTCCTTTAAGAAACTCATCAAGGACCCATGGGGTATCAACTCCACTACCATCAAGAACTCGATCCAACCATCTTGGCCCAACCGTTCACTCGCACCGATAAATTTCAAAACATTTTCATGTTCAATGTGGGCCAAGTTATATATGTCTAGTTCATTTGCGTAGCACCCACGTGAGGCGCCGTCAAATATCTTGATGGCGACTTCGCGGTCGTTCAAAACCCCTTTGTGGACGTGGCAGTATCGGCCTTCACCGATTTGATTCATGATCTTCAGTTGATCTATATCGAAGCTTGGTTCCACTGGAGCGGCTTCGATCATCGTCAAACCATCCTGCTTCTTGTAGGTGCGTACACGCAAACGGTAGACGAGATATCCGAGTGCGATGAAAAGAGAAAAGCAGAAGAGGGGCACGATCGTGATCACCACGGTCTTCTCGATTTCGTTTGTCATGGCTGGTCCTTTGATGTATGCTGGAAGAAGAAAAAGAAAAAGAAAAATTGGAATTAATGATTAAAATTCAATCGAAATGAAATTTAAAATTTCAGGACTTCTTCATAATGTGTAATTAGCTCAGACATTAACAATAACACACATGGGTATATATCATTATATTCATATTACCACATCACATTTAACTTCTTGGTGTGATAAAAGCAACAAGAGTAAGATTATATTGAATGTTGAAATACTGAGATTTAAAACAAAATGAAAGTCCATTGGGGAATAGCAGTAAGGTTTCTTCTTTAGAATTTTCATGGAGTAGGAAGTGATGCCATTTTTAAACATTTTCATCATAGACCTAGACTGAAGGGGGGGGGGGGGCAAGCGTTGGTTCAAAAACAGGGACAAGTTTCAATTGGGGAGGGTTTAAAAAAACTTTGCCAACTGGGAGACGGGATGGGGGACCTCAGTTTCTCCCCCCCCCCTCGAAAACCCTTAGTAGCATAGTTTTGTATTCTATATTTCTGACAGAAGTCGAATGATGAATATATACAAGAAAGAATCATCTTATAGAATATACCACCATGATGCTGTACCAAAAATGTAGAAAAACTTGATGAAAATATCTATAACAAAACTGTATATCTCTCTAGTGACATTTCTATTAACTGCAAACCATTCAAAACAAATAGATATTCAAGATGGTTGTTGTTTTTACAAAGATATCTCAAGCACGATACCCATCGCCCCGTTAAATTGCCTATGATACCTGAAACTGGCAAAACATCTGTGTGCTTACTGACTTACACGGCTATTCACCACTTCAACTTAGTATCAACCCGAAGGTATCTATGCCTCGTGATTATACTGAAAGTATCTATGCCTTGTGCTAAATTATATTGAAATGTTTCTAGTCTTGATAAATATTGGCTTCTACTGAGGTACATCAAAGGAACATTAGAGGGTATCTCTCTTTTACAGAGATATCAATGCAATGATATCAATACAACAACAATTTACAAATCATTCGAACATCTTGCACCTGTTTTGTAAATCAAACCTATATAGAAAAGTCCAACGACCATTGAATGACAGGCATTAATGATGCAAAATCAGAAATAAAAGGAAATTGAAAAAACATGAGACAAACAACTGATCAATTACATCTAAGCCAAGCTGTGAATTCATGAAAGATTCCTAATTCAAATATGGTAACTTTAGAGTACGACAAACAATTGCATCTACATGTGTTTGCTGCGGGCCATGTCAAAATTGTGCATCTGTCAGATATCAATAATGGTTCGCTCGTCCTTTCTGGAGTCTTTACTTTATGCATGTTATCTTCTTGTCACTTGTTCTCATTTATTGTATGTCAAATGAGATAACTATCCAAAAGTTCTATTTTTAACTCCAACTCTGCTTGAATCATATGATTTTGGATTCTTCTTACTTAATATAATCTATCAATTGGGTATCATTCCATTATCACTAAGAATGTCAAAACATGTGGCATCGAGAGATAGCCCAAGATACACCTGAAAATTCTTAGAAAAGGTAACCACTGGTTTTCATATGATGTGAAATTGCACATACTGTAAAACATTTTGAATTTCGAGGTTACTTTATTTCCCCAGTTAACAATGGGTGACATTTTCACGAAGATTTTTTTCATTTGAAATTTTGCCCATGAGCATGCAGTGCTATAACTTAATTTTGTGAGTATTTAGTTTTGCAAACCATTGTCCCAGTGAAATTCAAAAAATTGAATATCCCACAACATTAAATAGGCCTATCTAATGGCCAATTCAAATCTAGATTCAACAACCATATGAAATCATTTGAGTAATATGAGGCTGATGTAGAAATTATTCTGTCGTTCCATTGCCCCATTTTCCTTGCAATAAATGTCATACTTGTAACCATACACCTGTCCCATAATTGCTGTTGCTTATACTGGCTAAATGTGAGCACCTATCAAGTTCCCATGTGGTAATCTATCGTAGAAAACAGAAGGAATCTTTGTGTGTAATTGTAACAAGGCAGAGCAAATTCAACTTAAAGAATCTTCATGACATCTGCATAAGATGCAGATGTAATACCTATATATATACTAAAATAAATAGAGCAGTAAAGGTTGGTTTTTCTTTCACATTTCCATATAAACCTGGTAAAAGGCTCAAATTCCTGCCGGTCAATACTATCAACTGATATGATTGCCCGATACCACCAAAACAATTGTATAGCCCTATTTTTTCAGCCCATAAAGATCTCTGTTGATAAAATGAAACCTCACCTTGCCAGCTACCACTAAAATGCTTGATATAGATGAAAATATATCACAATTCATAAAATATCTAAACATACAAAATCCTTCAACAAACCACCTGATATTCATTAACCAACCACCAAATTTTACATTTTATTGGGCTGCTTTCTCCGGCCTTCGGGAGTTCTCAAGAAAAAAAAAGAAAATAAATCCTCACCTTACCAGATACCACTATAAATGCTTGATATTGATAAAAAATAAAAACAATTCACCAAATACAATCAACATCCTCTTGACAGAAATCCTGAGCAAACGAAACAGGTTCTTCCATTACCACTGACATGAAATGACCGCAGTCACTACAACTCCATTAGCATGTGATGTTTAATTCATGTGTAATTACCATGATGGCTTGGATGTTACTAAGGATGACTCACTGGTGTTAGGGTATATCCTAACATCACTCGACAGTCAGGATTTATTCAAGAGAGCAATTCTTGCATTTCAAAAGATGATGTTTCTCTACAAAAACAGGTGATGTGAGTAGAATCACATCACGACTCAGCCAACGGTTAAATGCTACATGTAGTTTTGAACTATCAAATATATATCATGCAGATTAGCAAATAGCAAAAACTGCATAAACTTGACAGAAAACCTGCACGATAACTACCAGTTGACTATTTAAGCAAATTGGTTATCTACTACAGATATAATATAACTCGGCTAAAATTGGTAAGAGGGAGTCTGGTATAAATTTGGATATATTATCCCATAATTATATTTATTGGTAGATCTATGAACTTAAAAAATATTGCATCTTGCCCAATTTTCGTTTGTTTGACTTTACAGATCCTCTAAGTGTAACATTATGTTTTGATCAAATATTTCTCAAAACCTTATTTTTCAATCCTTTAAAACATATGGTACAAAAGTCATGTAGCTGTTAAACCCCAAAAGTATGTTAACTCAAGGGGGTCCAATTCCCCTCTTAAAATTCCTTGGTTCTTTCATCTAAAAATGCATTATGTCAGACTGCTGAATAAGGTACAGTGAGCCATTTATAGTGAAGATGTTCACAAAACAAAACACAAACATTCATATGCAACAAGGACTATACTCTGTGAATCTTGAAGTATGCAACAAGCAGCCGATTAACATACATGAATCAATATGACCTTTCGGGGAAGTAAATTAGTCCGTACTTTTGAATCATATCTACGTAACAAATCTTGCTGACTATTCAAATGAACTTATTTTCAATGTTTGCCCATGTGGTTGCAACAAAATTAGCCAAAAATAATACCAAAATCATGAATGAATCAAGTACACAAATATTAATACGCAGTGATTTGGTCTTAATCTATCCTAATCAATCATTACTAGTCTTTTACACAATACAAACCATCAGTTCACAATGTTGTAGAATACAAGGGATATGTTATGGATCTCGTAACAGAGTCTGATTGCTTGTTGCATACTTCAAGGTTTATAGAGTATAACTAGCCCGCAGATGTTAGTGACCGTCATTTCACCAAATACTAATAATCAACATGTATGCAAGGACTTCATATAGGGGATATTCAATGAAATGTTACATATGTATAGCCTTAGGATTTCAATAACAAATCAGAAATCACAGAACCTTCTTAATAAGGTAAAGGGGATGCTGTACACACACAGGTTGGGATGTCAAGTTCTCACAATGATTCTATGTGAGGGTATCACCACACCATCTTGAAACTGTTTACGTCTCGCTTCTCGGCAGTGATGAGTGTACCTGTACCAGTTGACGCCTTGGCCGAGGGGAGAAATTCAAATTTAAGAATTAATGTCTTGTTCAAGGATCCCATATTGCAGCTCAGTGAATTAAATCTAGATAAGGTCTTTGCCATAACACCTAGGTCATGCATATTTCTTGACATGTTTACTTTAAATCTTTTGCGAACACCAGTTATATCCTTTACTCCACAAAGATAACATATATGGATATGTTAATGATAAGACCCTGGTTTACAATAACAATTACAAGCATTTTCACACTTTTTGACCAAAAGAAGATATCAGGACTTTCCCATCATGCCTTGCTTCCAATGGGATTTTACATACAGGTTATCATGAAAGGTATCAGTGATAAAAATTAGCATACCTTATCCCAATTTTGCATTTCAGATATGTTTTATCACTAGTACCTTTTATGACAACCTGTACAAAAAATATCTTCCTTTTATTTTGATCTCCTATATTGATTCATGCAGCAAGGCAAGGGTAAATCAATAACATACAACCTTCAAAATCTCACCAATGCCATCAACCCCGTCAAATTTGTGTGCCCCTTCCCTCCAACTCATCTCAAATCAACTTTACCGAGCCAAACAGCAAGGCTATAGCAAGCAAACCATAGATGCGTTCTAATATCTATGGGTAAACTAATGACACACAGCCTTCAAATACCCACCTGCCTCTGAACCCCCTCAAGCATGAATAATCATACGAGGCCAATCTAGGGGCGGAGAAACAACGATGGATGGATCAATAAAGTGATTGAGAAAACGCTTTCATCAATCGATGAATAGGTTGTGTAGTGTCTGATTGCTTTGACCCCGTAGTGTCTTCAGGTGTTTCTGTTTTAATAGGAGAGCTTTTCCTTATCGATTTAAATTTGTTGCATGGCATATTCGGAATGTGTGCCACATAGATGACTGTGTAGTTGTGTATCAATATAAAAAAAATAGGGTTTTTTTGCACTGTTTTTGCACTTTTCTGATTCTGATGTATGTCTGGTGAAACATTCGTTGTTGTTCAAATAATCAAGCTATATCCTAATCATGAATTTAATTTTAGGGATTTAGGAATTGTTCATAAACATTTGTAAGGGGGGGGGGGGGGCTGACGTAAAAAACAATTATGAAAAATCTTTAGGACCCCTTTCAGACCTCAAAATATACAAGGCCTCCCTTTTTTGTGATAAAAATTATTAGTTAACCCCACAGAAAAGCATGTAAACCAAATTTTCACTAAAAAATCTATGGTTTTTCGTAAGGACCCTTACATGGACGAAATTCTAAGCACCCTTTCTTGCATCAGCCTCTCCTCAACCTTTTCCTCCCCTAACAACTAATGTTTGAGAATGGTCCCTTATCCATTTATTTTCATGAGACTAGATAAATGCAGGAGGAAGGGAATCATGCAGTCATTTTTGTGGGGTGTCAAAATGAGGGGGTTTTATACTTAGACAATAATAACTGTGCACCATCTTTTCTGAGGCTACGCTCCCTCAGAAAAGTACCTCGACCCAAAACAAACACCTCCGATTTTAAACAATGACCGAATTAAAAGATGGTGCAAAGTTATTATTGTCATTAATAACCGTCTTTCGACATTTTTAATGCCTTTTATGCGTGATTTTATAAAGAAATACTTTACCAAACTTATTTCTTACTTATCCCTATAAGAGAATTTCGATCAGTCCAGGCATGACGATCATCGCGTAATATGATAAACGCACATGCGTGTGGTGTATACGCGCGCTTGATTGTCGTTTTATGAGAAAACGCATTCAGGCGCTAATGACATCACATACGCAGGTCATTATAAGAAGTCTTGTTACCTGATAATGACCGCACAGTTGTTTGCGAAAAAAAAGTAGAAATAATCTTATTAGATTGGATCGTGCTATTACGCAGGTTATTAATGGACAACATGAATCAAGAATACTTTAAAAATCCAATTTTTATCCCAATAAAAACAGCCAGAGAGGCACAAAATGGGTCATCAAGGACCTACCCATCGTAGTCTGCGTTTCCTAGGTCAGTGCCTCACAGAAATAGCGCAGTTGTTAATCATCAACTTCACTATCTACTTAAATTGACATGGAAGTAATTTGTATCAAGTCATTTATACTGATCCGTTTCTATTTCAATCTTCTTTGGATAAAAGCTTTCACGATAGCTTCTTAGATTACCTTGCCTAAGAGCTAACTTTTATTGGCGTGATGTAACGTGGTGTCAGGAACAAGCCAGCATGGGATCGTTCAATTTGCCCACGATTTTGCACAGTCTTTAAGTTTCTCATAAACAATGTTTCTTTCTGTAGTGGTTTTGCTATTAGGCAAAAAAAAAGTTTGTTTCCTGTAGGTGGTCAAAAAAACTAAATGCGAAATGCGTTTTTTTATTTTATTTTGTTTTCATTTTTTTGTATTGTTTCAAGAGGTGCTAAGTCAAATTTTGATTGAAAATTCGCATGGTTGATGATTTTTTCAGTAAGAAACCTGTCCGGTTTCAAGTTTTTGTTGAAAAGAAAACACTTCTTTAGTAAAAATTTTGCAATTTTCCCCGTTCTTTTTATCAAATTGGCTATTTTGATTTTCGTTTTCTAAAATATCAAATAAAAAAATGAAATGCGCAAATATATGACGCCAAAACGAGATGCGCGCGGCGCACGGGAAACAAACTTGTTTTTTGTTTTTGCCTTATACATTACAACATTCTGATTCTGTGCCGTTACAACAGGGATGTATCTTAATGGTGACTCTACAGCAGGGATTCTCAACTGGAGGCGCATACGCCAAATTTGGGGCTTTGACAAGTACTGATTGGCACTTTGACTCTTTCTAAAATCAAAAAATTACATTAGGAATACACTGAGATTGAGTTTGGCACTTTCTCATAACATTTTTTGGCACTTTCCTCTAGCATTTTTTTATTTATGTGGCACATTGTAAGGATTAGTTAAGAACCCCTGCTCTACAGTTACATAAATGTTAGAAAATATCCCATGCTTGAAGAATTCCCTTTTTCTTTCCATTTTCGCATTTCAGCACTTTCATGACAAGTATTTCAAATAAAAGAAAGGAGAAATACGCATCGTACACTAGAACATTAATAACAATCAGACAAATCACAAACAGGTCAGGATTTCATTTTATTTGAAAAAAAATCTCCTTTCCTTTATTTGATTATGTATTAGAAATACGGTAGTATCAGTTCTGATCTAGTATGCTAGTGTGTATCGTTATAGTTTTATATCCTTGTACCCATGTTCAGGTCGTCTATCTCCCAGCTTTGGAAACATGTATTATAGTAAAACATGATAAAAAAATCTTTTCACCCACCAAATTTGACATGAATTGGTTCATGGTTGTCTGAGATATGGTCGCATGAATACATAATTAGCCCACATGAAATCAGTGGCCTGAACACAACGAATACAAAGGGGAACTGGTACTCAATTCAACTGTCAAGAGCCCAGTGGGATAGAGACAATCTTGGATTGAAGCTCATGGATGATGAGTTATTGTACCTCCAGCATTTTACGGGTCCACGTGCTACACTTTGAGACTATTTGAAACTTTATCGTGGGAAACATGGTGTATTAAGTTCAAAAAAATTTGCAATATATGCTGCTAGAAATGCAGGCATGGTTTGTGCGTGAAATAAATTTTTACACAATTTGCATCAAGTAAAGATTTGCACAAGCTGCTAAGCTATCGGACCTATTTCACAGCAAATCTTGAGATACAAAAACTCTGCTTCAAGAGTGACAACAAAATGTCAGTGAGCATGCTTCCCTTTTAAAAATTCCTTGGATGGACATCATTACACTTGAGTAAAGATGCATTCAGAGTTTCATACGTTCTGTCAGCTGTCTTTGATGTTTAACCACACCACATGTGACTCGCATCAGCCATGTTGGTAGACATTGGGGCAAGCTCCATAAGAGCTAGAATCTACATCCATGTAGATTCCCAGGATGTACATCAATGTAGATTTGACAGATCGAGCCATGTCGGTAGACATTGGGACAAGCTCCATAATAGCTAGAATCGTCATCCATGTAGATTCCTGGGATGTACATCAATGCAGATTTGACAGAGCGAGCCATGTTGATAAGATTGGGACAAGCGCCATAAGAGCTAGAATCTACATCCATGTAGTTTCCTGGGATGTACATCAATGTAGATTTGACAGAGCGAGCCATGTTGATAAGATTGGGACAAGCTCCACAAGAGCTAGAATCTACATTCATGTAGATTCCTGGGATGTACATTAATGTAGATTTGGTAGATTGTGCATGAGAGCACCTCACGCTTATGTGTGACATATAGGCGCAGACATGTATGTGCAGTTGAATATACTGTAGGATCTGGACTGATTGTTCCATCGTGCAGAGATAATCTGCACTCCTGGGATGTATATTAATATAGATCAAAGATCCCAGTAGGAACTTACCACAAAATCAGAGTCTGAAAGAGTTGAGTATGTACTCACCTGGAGTAGGTGTGAGCGGTGCGTCTGTACTAGGCCTGGGCACCCAATTATCAGTTACATTAGCATTACAGTAGTCTCCTTTGCAGCAACAAAATCTACTGGTGATGTTATGTGCGATTTTGAGAGAATGTATCGGAGGTGCTGTTGAGATACAGGTCGGGTCACTGCAGTCTCTTTCTGGGGTGATATCGTGATGGCTCCAGCAACCTGTACAAGAGATAGAAAACAGATGCAAAACATTATATAAGTAAATAATTTATTCTTTTTTCAGATATTAATGAATGGCTATATCTATAGCAGCTTCCCATTAAACTCGGGTGGACAGGGTCAAAGTTTATAACACAGTGGCTAAAGTGGAGCTTGCACCTCTCTGATTCCCAGTCCTTTACATCATTAACATTCTGGCACCATTAACCCTAACTCCCAAACGCTTAAAAACTATCTAAGTCCGAATACGTCATACAAACATTTCAAGTTTCGAATCCCCAACCTCTCACATCCCTATCCAATGTCCACCTATGACAAGCCACCCTGTCTATGACGTTTTTGGACTTACGCGAATTTCTTGACTTTTGCTTGTTGGATTTTGTTGGACTGAGGAGGGTTAGGGTTAATGGCACTGAATTGGTTATGTGTGTTGACAAGCCAATAGAAATTAAGTACCTTGTCCAAATTTACAAAAAATTGGCTTAACAAGGACTCAGAACTTGTGTGACATCACAATTCAGAATCTTGGTCTCTTCTGCTTGCTATGCTATAAAGTAAACAATAAACACATATATTGGAAACTTGATTTTGATTAAATCAGTGGCCACATATACCCTTATGACACGGTAGTCTTAGGACTGGCTTCAAATTTGTCAATGGTGTAACAACATTTTCAAACCATACAAATTTTAAATGATCTTATTGTAAATAAATGCAGTTCCCAAACAGCCCTGCATCCTTTAAGAAACAATATAAAACTTTCAAATAAATGCCACAAAGCCCTTCCTAGCTGGTCTTACAAGGTGTTAAGAAGGCAGGTTTGACCATTCCATCTCGCACTTTTGTGCTATACAATCAGGGCAGGGCCGTACGAAGGCATGTAAGCCAAGGGGGGCAAACACATTTACCGTCCCGAAATTCATTTTCCGTCCCGATGCATATATCATCAATTTGTTTGTAATGCGCACATAGCGCGAAAATTTTGTTCAGTCAGTACCCCACCTTGATTTATCCCTTCAATTTGACGGTGAGGTGGATATTGAACCCTGTGTTGAGAAGCAAGGTGCAATGTCCTGTGTTCCTGACTGGAAATGAGACGGCAAGTTGAGTCAGGTAGGTACAACACCTGAATACACAAGAAATCTAATAATCAGAGATGCAAAACTTCAAATAACATTTTCTCTAATAAATTTGAGTATATCAAAGGTGGGGCACTTCTATGTAATTAAGCTGGCAAAGTAAAAAGCTATTTATGTTTCTCAACCCCTTGCACTTTCTTTTATAAAGATTTTTCAATTTTTTTAATTTTGTAAATTTTCGATCATAACTTGTTAAGAAATACACATATTTATGAAAGCTACATATTTATTCTGGAGCCTTGCAAAATGTGTAATGAAGTATTTCAGTTGAGTTTTGTGATCATCAGAGAGGTCAAACTCTCAAACAAGAAAAAAAAAATTTATAAGGGCCTCATTGTTTTTCGTAGACATTATTTTGTATGACCAGTGCTAAATCATGTGAATTTAGAGTAGTTTGCCAATTAAAAATAAACACCTATCCTCCTTCTTTGTTTCATAAACCAGACCAAGAAGCACAATATTTTATTTAGGTGTACTTGGCCTTATAAATCTCTGTACAATGTGTGGTTGCTAAATATCATCATTTTGTTACAAATTTGAGTTATATCCAAAGTGCAATATCTCACCACATAATAAATCACTACTTGGAAAATTCCTGGACACCAAATAACTTGATTTAAAAAAAATAAATATCAGGTTTTGGCATTATTGACACTCACCTACCTTGGAGACGGTAATAAATCTGCAGTGCCAGGTGACACCCATATCAGATGGTAAATTAATTGAGAGAAGTTCATTTTATCTCATCCATAAAAATACACAAATCACAGAAAAATAACACTCATCTGAATGAATGACACTTTGAATGATGTATTTATTGTTCAGTTTTCAAGGTATCTGATATACGACTTTTAATTTTTGGGTCGAAATTGCCAGAATTTCGAAAATACAGTATCAATGGACCCCAACCCCTTCTTCACTATCCTATCCTATATATGTTATAATATTTATATATCCAAGATGGCATCAACTTGCTCATAGATTGTTTCTCTATTTCCCCTTAAATATTGCACTCTGTATATAACTTATTCATATGACTCAAACCAAGTTGAATGACACATGAATTTATGGCTTCCAATGAAAAAAAATAATGAACACTTGATTTTAAAAGTCAAGGCATTTCTTCAGGAATAGTATCAAATTATGGTCCTCTAATAAGTGCTTGTGCTTGCACAACTATGCCTTTGACCCAAAAATAGGAAACATTGGATAAGACTGGGAATGTTGCATCCTACACCCTCTGGATTTAACTGGCTTCAGACCAGAAGTCCGGTTGTTATTTCATACTACTTCAAATTGCATTGGATTTACATGTAAACACAAAATTCAAAGCATATGTATATATCTATGTTCACAAACTTCAAATCCGTTGGAATCTGATTAAAAACCTCCATCTAGAATAATTTGTGTTGGAACTATAATGCCTACATTGCCCAAGCTCCACTCACATACAATACTTTTTCAGTTACACACATTATTTTATCACTCAACTATCATGTGACCATATCTATATGCACGAATGGTTCTGAAAATGGTGCAAAAATCAGAATTGTGACAATTATTATCTGCTTCAGATAGAATTTCTGTCAAAGATAGACCAACATAGAGGGTGAAAACATAGTCGGCCTCCTAACAAAATTTTCGCTACCAAACATTTGGTCGAATGTACAGATTTTATTCCCATTTCTGGCACGAAAGTGTGATAAAATGTGATGATATGCTAAATATGATGTTGTTTCAAGTTGAAATCAATTAGCTGACTCAAATAATGATTAATTCACAACAAATAAAATTTATTATACTTATATTATTCAACTGGATGGTGATCATAAATTGAATTTAATCTAAATTGTACTGAGAGCAACGAAGTTCAAGTTTGAAAAATTCTACTGACAGGTATGATATTTTGGGAATTGTCACCTACTTCATAAAAACAACTGCTCAGTCATTGCTACCTTGAACTCCATACTCACAATAATTTTACTTTTAATTAGAAACAAAAAAGTCTTCTCAGATCAATCTATAAAATCTTGCGGTCCTACTCATTGGAAACGAATTGACCACAAAATTAAAAACTCAAAATCAGTAAAACACTTTCGTACTCAACTAAAGCGTCAGTTTTTATCAAATTATCACTAATCTTGTTTGGAGCAAATTGGTTTTTGTATTATAGGTTATTTGTCTTTTGTATTTGTTTCTGTTAAATATTATGTGTCACTTTAAGTTAGGGTTGTGATTACCTCTGGCCTTCCTGGCCTTTTTATCACATCCCCCATAATTTTTGTTTTCTTTTAAATGTCTTTTTAACATTTTATTTGTATATATTTTTATGGAAAATAAAACTGAACTGAACTGTACTGATTTTAATTTAAAATGGGTTCAATTCTCACACATCATGTTAAAACCGATCCAGAATGTGAGTCCATGACAAGTAAACTGACTGCCTGCCATTGATGCACGTTTAAGGGTTATAATAATTTTTAAGGCTTTAAAAACATGTGTCGTCTTCTCCTCTTTAATTGTTCCCCTCTTCTTTCTTTTTTCTGACTCTTTTTTTATTTCCTTCTTCAAATTTTGTTGAAAATTCAGGGAGTTCAATATCACGCCCCAATTCCCCCTCCCATACCCTCCCCCATACCCCTTCCCACCTGGCTAGCGGGCTTGATACCATACAATACAGATCTATTACATGCAGAATTTGATATGGAATTCATGCGTCAATGTGTAGTGGGTACCATCATGTGAATGGCCCCAATAATCGCGGGGCAAGTTCGCTAAGGCCGAAGCTTGTTAGACCTTACCCATATTGGTCATATGAATCAATGTGGAGCCATTGTGACCATGGAACAAGTATTATAATAGAATTGATGACTAAGCTTAGCCCTAGCCTTAGTGTCTCCAATGAAGGATTGTGGATACATAAATCCACAGCCATATCGCACATGATGGCCAATAGTGCTGATTCAATGTGAAGATGATTATCATTCTCAACATTAATCATCATTTTAGTGTCTTACAGTTACATACATCAATCATGGGCCTTCAAACTTAAAACAAAATGCATATCAAATAATATGTCATATTTTAACAATCTTATAGATTTGTGATCTAAAATATATGATCCTATAAATTTATTTTAGACCATAATTTATAAATATATAGGCCTATCTATATCAGCATCAAACAGAGCATCAAAAGAGTCTTGAACCTCCACAAGCCTTCATTTCAGTCAATCTTGGTCTTAAACATCTGATACTGAGATTTACCTCTCATTTACATTACTTTCATAAAACATGGGTTGAAGATGCACTTCGAACATATAAAATATGTCAAAGTCAAAGATTAAGGATTCAATGTTGAGTTGACGTCACCAGCACCTCCCCCAAAACACTTCCTAAATGTCCTGTTGTTGTACTAAAGAAATCAAGGTAATGTTTTGCCAAAAGAACCCCTCCCCCCCCCACCACCACTAATGTTGGCCACAGAGAGGGTGAGGATTTATAAGCTTTAACTACTGGCAGCCTTTTGATTTTGAGTCCAACAATCCGGGGGAGGGGTACTCAACTTTGGTCTGGACAGGGATATGAGGCTCGCACCTCAGAATGATGGGAATTTGGGGCAAAAAAATGGGACCCATGTTTTAGCCTGGATCCAGGCTTGAAGGGGCTAAAGTCTATGTACTGTATTTCTAGTATCACCATTAGCTACCATGGCACTCTATTGGTTTCATTTGTTTACAAGGTTTCTATTACATTGGTCTATCTTGTAAGGCACAGAAATGAGAATCCAGAGTAGAACATTAATGATGACCTTATTCAGGGCAAACTTGTAGGATTTAGGATGTATAGTTTAATTAAGAGAAAATTAACTGGGCACTTCAAGTGAACATTTGAATTCAATTATTTATCAGGTATTAGGGTTTTCTATATAATATTTCTTTTGGGTGAGGTGGGGTAGCTTGTAGCTACTTGTTGATGGGAGCTGGTATTTACTATCATCTTGTAATGTTATGGGGGTGAAATTGTTAGACCTACATTGTACTTTTAATGATTTTAGGATTTGCAGCTATTAAAAGTTTTCTTATATATCTTGCTTTTGTAACTTGTTGGCCTCTTTGTTTTAACTATTTATTTTGCAGGCTTATTAAATTGTGATTTAAATTTGTTGAAATTTACAATAAAAAGCTGAAATTCACATAGAACTATATTGGCTTTCTAACTCAGACTAGAACTAGTACCGTTCCCACAGACCGCCCCTCCCATGGACCCAGCAATGAGCCCAGCCAGCGCGCTGGCTGGGCGAAGGGTCTTTTCAGCACACTTTTGATTCTCTGCAGAGGGTAGTGGACAGCTCTGAGCAAGAGCTAACTCAGACAAAAGCACTACAAGGACTTGAACCAAGTCTACCCATGTTTAAGGATTCTTTGTGAAAACTAACCCAATTGGGTGGCACTTCCCGTACACCTTACATGTTAGTACACCCACCTCCCACCCAGGCCTACAATATTCCCAGAAAACCACACTTGTAAGCTCTTCCTAAAGTTACTAAAACTGAACCCACAATTTTTTCCTCACAACCAGATTTGGTGCATGGATTTAAAATGCACTTTGCCTGATCCCAGGTGCCTGTTCCTTGGTGACATTTTTTTGATCCAAAGGTGATGTTAAATTGCCTCATTTATCTGAAATTCAAGTATGATCCTGAGACCTATGATTTATGATTACAACAAGGTATTCAGAACATAATGATATGACAGAGATCTATATCTGTCAGGAAAAATGACAAAAATGTTTGAAATTGAAACAAATTTTTGACTGAAAACTACTAAATCTTAATTAACAGATGATAAAATTCTTGTAGAACTATGTATAGGACTGTCACTATGTTTTCCAACTTGGATACTGACAATTGTAAATAGTGAAAAATATCTCTTCTTTTAAAGCAACACTATAATAAGTGTTAAAAATGAAGCGCCACCTATCACCCATCACTTTGGATTTTTTTAGCTATATGAGTTTGCTTTGGGTAGATAGTAATACCTTCCAAATGGTTTGGCTTAAATATGCTTGCTGTTTCAGTTATGGCCATTTGTTGAATTAAATTCGGGATGTATTAGTATTATAGGAAAGCATGCATGTGCTTTTTATCCATTTGTAGGTGACAAAACAATTTTTTGGACAAAATATATTTGAAAAACCGTTTTTGATCAAAATCTTATAGTATTGCTTTAATAGCATGTTCAATTTTAGATCTTATTCAGAGTTGTCCACTACCCTCTGCAGTACAAACAAAAGTGTGATGAAAGAATTTAGCACGCTGCCAGGGCTCATTGCTAGGTCCGTGGGAGGGAGGGGCGTTCAAGGGACTGGTAATAGTTCTAGTTCAATTTGTCCTTTCTGAATGACCCTTTCCCCATGACAACTAAAACACAAACATATCTCTTGGGTTGAAAATTTATTACGAGGTCTTAGGAAGTTCTCATTCTTTCAGCACAAATTTCCTGAACTGATTAGAATTCTAAATGTGTCATTTCTGGTTTTATTCAGGATTCTTCATTCTACTTGTGCTGGAAACAGAACATGGGAAAACAACATAGACTTTGCAATTGTAATAAAACTAGAGATATAAAACAATTGAGTTTAAGGTGGAAGTGTCTGCTCAGTCTTCATCAAATCAAGTCTAATTTTAGTGAAATTAATGGTGTAATACATATACAGGATTTTTATAAGTCCTCAACAGGTCACATACTTTTGCTAGATGAGTAATTTTGGCACGCCGAATATTCGATGCAACAACTTTTCACGTTTAAATTATTTCCCCTTAGACACTAATGCACCTTGGAATTAATACGGGGATTTTATGATATCGTATAGAATACTTTTTTATTAATAACTTTATCGAATATTCTACCATGAAATACTTGTTATTACATAGATATGCGTGAAATTTTATTGAATAACGAATACAAAATTGACATAGAATATTCTATAGGAAGAAACAGTCTGAACCAAGCCTTAGGTTGTAACATCTTACATGTCTTTCCAAATTGCATCACAAATTCAGCTAATTGTGCGCAAAGGGCCAATAAAATACATTTTGATCTCATTATCACTGGAATCTGTTTCTATACATCAGAATTAGACCAAAAATGATTCAAAATCCTTGAGGAGAACTACTTATTGAACAATTTGATTTAAAAATATTACGCTTAAATTTTTTTAATAACTTGAAATTAGATAATAAATCCATATTTGTTCAAATTGCCACATCTAAAAAGAGAATTCCTCGGTGACATTTTGCTCGCTTCGGCACATACGAGTAATCACTTTGGTACATATGGCTCTTGTTTATTCTCCGAATTACGCCGATTTCCTCGCTGGATTCAAGTCCTTAACACTCAATTTCCATTCAGGAATACGACTGCCACGGTGCACTATTCATGTTGTAATTGATGAGTGAATATGACTGCACTTTACGAGGCAAAACTGTTATTTCTCACAAGTGAACGGTTAAAGCACTTGTTTCAGGTTTCCAGCTGGCTACACATTTGTTTTAAAAAAAAATCTTCAGGCGTATACAGTTGCCATGATGAAAATATGGAGTTTCATATTGAAATTGAAGAGTGAATTTGACAAAGTTTTCAATTCAACAAATAAGATGGGGGGAAGAAGCAAAGTTCATAGTTTGTGTTTAGTGAAGGAGGTAATCAAGCCCGTAAGGGGGGGGGGGGGGGGGGGGGGGGGGGGGGAGCCTCGCAACCCCTTAAATTTGACAGTGTAAAAAAGGGTCCACAAAAATTCCCTATATGTCCACTAAAAGAACAACAAGAGCACCAAAACACAAAAATGTAGGTCGTTTCTTAATACAATACTACACAAAATGCTTGAAAAACTGCTGAAAAACTTGTTTTTTTGCTTGTCACTTTGTCAAAACCACTAAAATTAGTTTAGGGTCGACCAAAACTAAAAAATGTTCTCGAAAAGTTCCATTTTTTGAAAATCTACATCCACCCTTGAAAAAATCCTGGCTACAAGCCTGGAAGTAATATTAATTTCTACCCAAATTAGTGGTCTGTAGGTCCTGTATTGTTTTGGTCATATCACTTTGCACTTTGTCACTGAAAGTCTCCCTTTTTGTAGTGACACTCGTATGTCACTTATATGTTAGTGTTCCTACCCGGACCATGAACCATCTAAACTTGCTAAAAACTTAATGTTACAACTTGGTCGCGGACTCTTTATAGATGTGGGTGGGGTTTTTTTCAAACAGAACTTTTTACAAATGGTATGTGCAGGTGCTTTGTTCAGTTCTTCTCTTCATTTAAATGTTTCTTTCTTCAGTTATCCTCTTAAATTCTCATAAAATGTATCATTACTTTCAAGAAGTTTTCAGTAATCTTGGACACAACACAATAAGTATTACTTAAGAGAGGAAAAATGAAAGAAGGTCCAAAGATCATGCAAAAGTGAAAGGAGCGCTGTACTAACCCCATCCTAATGCCTAGAGATGCGAATAATTAGGACATTACAACTAAACTGTCCATCAAAAAAATTGGACTTGTTTGTTTTATGCATGAGATGCACGTATACTACATTAGGTTTTATCTATTTGTACATTTTCAAAAATGGTTTAAAAGCTTTCTAAATTCTAAAAAAATTGAGGTAAAGGTCGGCAAATGCGTCACCAGCTCACCAATCCTACAGGGTATTTTGTTTTATCATTTCCCTAACAAGTCACTTAGGACAAATTTGAAATAATACAAGAGCCTATGTTAATTTTGTAAGGATGCTATCAATGTTCTTTATTTCCACCATTTTCTTCCCTAGATACCCCTTCAATCCCAAGATTCATTACAGCCATTACACTGACACGTTATAACTCAATTTTGACATTTATTGGAAAAAAATACCAAATGTTGTGATCTAAGTAAAATTTATTGGACCTCTTGACTTCTTAAAAGCATGAGTTGACATTCTTTACATAAACATATAAGTTACTTTGTACCAAATTAGGTTAAAGATTGCTTCAAATTTAGCAAATTGGAAGATCTACCTTCCAGTTGAAAAAAAAACATCATAGGGTCAAGGTGATTTTTGAGTTACGACATGCGAGTAGCGAATGTAAAATGCAAAATGTGAGTCAAGGCAAATTTTGCGAGTCGCACAAGATAATTCCAATATTTTTCTAATCATCAAAAGTGTGAGTTAATTCCTGTGAGTTATTAGATTATGGCATTTGCAAGTTTACTACAACTTGACCATGTTTGTTTACTTGCTTGCAAGATCGAGGGCAAATTCTTCAACAACATAAGGTTAGGCCAAAAAAAAATAATTGTTGTGTTGCCCTCAAGCGGGATTTCTGAAAAATTGGGTCGGTCGGTTGGAAAATAATTTTTTTTTAAATTATTTTTTTTAAAAAGCACCTAAAGTACCAAATTTGGGTGCATTTTCGACTATTTTAAAAAATATTTTCTCAAAAAACACCCAATCTGAGCAAAATTGGGTGCTTTCCCGACCCTAATATTTTTTTTTAAATTTTTGAATAGGGTCGGTCGCTGAGGGCAACATAACAATTTATTTGTTTTGGCCTTAAGGAAATCACTGAATGCAATGGGACAAAATGTGTAGGCCTATAGGTCAAATAAAATTTCCGTAAAACACAATTTCCTATCAGCAGAAAATTAAAGGTGGTGCGTCCCCCTCATGGATATAATACTAATCAGACAAATCTTTCATTTGAAAAATGCAATCCTCAAAAGTAAATAACAAGTAACGTCTATATAAAACTTCAAATGTGCAAAACCTATCTTAAAACTCACATCTTGCACAACTCACCCTACAAATAAGTACAATATAAAAGTTGTTACCTATGGAAGATTATACAAAACCAAAAAGGGGATGGCTAAACGGCGAGTTGTGAAAGGGCGAGTTGTAGTTTGGTGAGTTGTGTGGCGAATTGTGTGGCAAGTTTTTACATGGATATAATACTGGTTAGACTAATCTTCTTTCTATTTTGAAATTTGACAAAAATGCAATCATCAAAAGCAAATAACAATAAAAAAACCTCAAACTTGCAAAACCTGTTTTGTAACTCACATCTTGAACAACTTGCCCCTACAATATAATGCACAACTCGCTCTGCAATATAAAAGTCGTAAACTACGGAAGATTAGAGAAAAATATACAAAACAAAAAAGGTATGGAACTGACAATTGTAACTTTAATGGACAAGACAGTTACCATGGTAACCAAAAGGTTATTTATAAATTGTGCATTGAGCTAGGTGTTAAATGGATGTCATGGAAATTGCTGAACATGTTAGCCTTCTAGCTGAAGGCATACATGCTAAAAATTGCAACATTGTATCAACTTGTTGATGAAAATGTGCACCAAACCAAGACTGTTGTGTAAACAGTTTTATAATGTTAAAGTTGAAGTTCATCCTATGTATATTTTGCAGGGATGTGAAAGTCAGGTGATAAAAAATAGCTGAACAAAGCTGAAAATAGTGACACAATACCCCAAATAGGCTGAAAATGAAAAAAAAAAAGCTGAAATTATTACTCTCTTGAAGGCATACAAAACTGAAATCAGCTTAAAAGTCGAACTCCCACACACCTGATTTTGTAATAAATTGTATATAATTTTTCAAAAAAATCAATGTTCCTATCTAAATCTTGTAATTTCAATGTTCTAGTGACAATAATGCCTGGTGTATTCAGAGTCGAGCGATTTCATCACTGCGACATTGCTCGACATCTACCAATACGAGGTCTTGAGATTTTAAAGGGGCTTAGTCCAATTTTTCACAATTTAGTTTTCAATGTCATATGACAGATGATTACTCAAGAGGTCTCAATTTCAAATTTCAGCGGAATCGGTCAAACGGTTTTGTTTTTATGGGCTGTTTTGCATTTCAGAGCTTCCTATACATTACTGTATAGAATTAATTATGGTTACCATAATTAGACACATTTTCATATATAATACCAAAACGGAACATAACTCAGCCGTGAAATTTCACATGGGTCATGAGAAAAATAAGGGTAATATTTTGGTATCAAAATCTCAAAAAGTTTGAAAAAAAGTTGAGGCAATCGGACCATGCTCCTTTAAAGCACACTACATGTACTGTCAGGTAGCACTTGTTGCGCATCAATAGACATCAAATTTCTTTGACAATTTTCAAATGAATAAAATCATAAAAATTGCCTTTTTTACTTATGAAATAAAATATAACTCACACTTTATTCCGTTTATACTCCCTACACGTTACTTGTGTCGTCATTGGAAGGAATTGGTGGGTTACGGTTTGTAATACATCGCTTACCAAAGTAATTTGGGTAGCTGTAGTGAAAATATTCTGCCAGTGGACTTGTCCCTAACTGGTGGGAAAAAGTCTTTGGGCATGGAACTACTTAGACCCCCAAAAATACAGTAAATGTATAAAGTACCGTCTTCCACATTCAAGAAGTTCTGAGTTTTCAACTTGCAGTGTTTATTTGCTTGACGCTATCACCCCACAGGTAGGTCAATGTGCACAGCACGACAAATAACGATCGCGGGTAGCCAGTTCAGAATTTGCATAGTAATATCCAAATTCGTGGACAGAAAAAACTCGAAATATCTCGGTCAAAAGAGATCAACCGCCAATTATGACGGAACATATAGGAAGATATCTTCTATATGTGTAAATTTCAGTCGTTGTTGTGTCAATCAGAATTATATTTTGGTTTTAATGGTCAATTTTGTGTAAAAATTATGAAATCATAACGTAACATCCTGTTTTATAATTATTCAAACCAATCCCATGTTGCAATGAACACTATATTCTGTTTTATGAACATTGTGCAATTCTACTGTATATATGACTTACACCACAGGCCAAAATTTGAGAGAATTATGGGATCTCTGCTCTGCTTATTCCAAGCCATATCCCATAATGCAGTACGATAGACAAAACGAATAAATTCCATTGACTGTACAATTACTGGCATATAGATATAAACAAACATCATACGATGTGCATCACGGGATAGGCTTGACCGTAATATGGCTTGACACATATTTGTTTATTGGCCATCTTTGAGTATTAATTTAAGGTCAGTATTAGTCCGCAGATTACTCATTGATTTTCTAACATAGCTTAACATGCACAGAGATTTTGAATGACTTGAGTGCATAACATCA
>JXSR01S075409.1:120450-137885 GCA_000969725.1 Ophiothrix spiculata | reverse complement strand
GGGGGGGGGGGTTATATTTTACATTTTTGTAACATTAAACATTTTCATATAATACCATTGAACATACACGCTACCGGGTTACAGAGCATGTGCTCTGTAGCCAGGCGCACCTATGATACGCATACACCCTAATCCACCATATCCAACTACCACATCCCTATGACCATTGCGTATCCGGTTTTTATACAACAGAAAACAATTCCCGTGCAGGTTCCTGTTATAGCCCCCATGTCCATGGACTCTGATGAAAACTGATGAATTTCTGTCTCTGAATTTCATGGTAATGCGTAGGATGTGCTCACATCAAATGTCAGCAATCTGTATATGCAATACTAATGTAAAATGCAGGCTTAAAAATCTCTTATCTTTTGTACCATATTCCCTGAAACTGCATGTGAGTAAAACATCTCCATTATTGGGTCAAAACACATGGTGAGTAGGCAAAAATGTTGAAGTCTCTTTAATATAACATGAAGATATTCGTTTACAGTTTGCTATAGGCCCACACTAATGTAAAACATCTATTACAGGACTGGGGTGTGGGGTACTAAAAAATGACTATTCATAGATCCATTCATTTTGGATACCATTGAGGTATTCTGTCCGAAGTATTTCATAATAATGTTCTGTTATCTTCCAATGAAAGAATCAATTTATGCCTTTGGTACTGGTACCATAAAATTCAACCCAAGGCCTCATAAAAGAACAAAGTTGTTTCTCATCTCCACCCTCCTCACTTTTTTGTGCTGCATCACTTTTTTTGTGAAAATGTTAAAAATGTTTTTAAAAAAGCTTAATTGTTCAAATATCAAGATTTCGCTTTCCTTTTTACATGATTCTTTTAATAGTTGATGTTTTTAACATCAGAACTGTTGTCAAACCAATATTTAAAAGACAGTATTCTGAATGTACAAGCTCTCCCCAACCTAAATAAAAACAAAAAAACACCTCCCTCCCGCCTCACATTTAGAGAAACCATCGGATGAGAAACAACTTATTTTTTTATGTGGCCTCAAGGTGAAGTTATATTTATGGAATAAATATGGTAGAAAAACAATGGATTGCCCATTTTTAAAAAAAATGTCGATTTACTCTTTGACAGATAACCAAACAAATTTTGTGTTTATTCTGAGTTTCTTTCCCCGGTCTGAATGATGCACAATTGGCGTACAAGTTTGGAAAATTGGTGCGTCACATTTCTTAAATGTGTGAGAAAGATGTTTTTTCCTGATTAGCCAATTTTCACGCTCAGCTAGATATTTTGACACAAGAACCACTTCAAATTTGGCGCTAGCTAAAAATCCGTACAAGGGAAGACATTGTTCCTGAATGAATAGTCACTATAGGAAAATGTTGACAAACAACACACTAGAAAACGAATTGACCATATCCATTTTTAAACTTTATTGAACTATACATGGTTTATAAAATGTACCTTCCTGCTAATCCGTTCATTCACACCTGAAAATACCATCCTGTCCCCGAGCACAGGGAATATTCGACTCGTATTACGGTCGGACACAAATGAATTTAACCGATAACATCCCCGTGACCATCTCAAGGGAGCTCTTTTATTGTCTCTCCAAACACAAGAGCTAATCAATATTATCTTTTATGGAACATTGCCTGGATGTCAAGATGTGAGACGAATGGTCAGGATGTGATAGGATGTGAATAGGGGGCCTGGAATGGGGATAAGAGCCAGGGGTGGTAATCCAGCACTTATGTGGGTATTAGTGTGCACGATAAATAGTGAGAAAGGTGGTCAGAATGTGATACATAGGGACCTAAAATACATGCAGAAGTGAATGTTACTATGTACAATAAAATGCGACACTTGATCCCCAGAGTTGATCAGTATATAATAGGATGTGAACGGGGGCCTAAAAAGGGATAGGAACCGGATGGCAATACAACACTCAGGTGTAATACTGCACAATAATACATATATGCTTTGGGTAGCAAAATTGCTAATTCTTATTCATTTCTTTGTGAATTGACAACATATTGTACACATATGGTTGTTTTTTTACAAACTCCCTTATTGCCAGAGCAAATAGAAGAAGAAGAAAATAAAGTGATTTATTTGTATCACAAAATCTGAAACTTTTGCACATCAAAGTGGGAAAGTCATAAAATTATTAAAAAGTTGGCATAAATACATGCACTGTAAATCTCAATATGTTTTAAGTAAAACTCATGTATGTTTCTTTTCAAAAATATGAGATATTGATAAGATGCAACAAAAAGAAATTAATTGAAATTCTAACATAATACTGGTCTCTAAATGTGAAGATTTTCAAGCCACCTTTTTTCTTCAGGGATTGCAAATAAACCAATTACACCTCTGCACCATGCACGATTTAATAATCAACTTGTGCATTGGTTTAGATTCAAATGGGGCATAGACCCATATACTCGCTAAACGATGACCCACATTTTAGCCAAATTTTCTACTTTAGCTGCATTTAAAGTGACACAGCCCAGGTATTCATCAAGATGCAAATGGACGACAAAGCTTACAGATTTCATGATTTTATCCACATAAACCTTCAAATGGAACGATATTTTCTCAATTTTCATCAACACATTTTCAATCACCTGCTGATATTAAAATTGGATGTCTCGAAATCATCTACATCTTCAGAAAAATTTTAATGGGAAAAAATATCTTTTGGATTAACACAAACACATTATGCAATTTTGATAAGCTTATTTTTTCATCTTTATATAAATTTTCATTTATTTATGTATTTCAAAACAGAATTTTGTTTACTATGGAAAAATTATACGAGCAATCTTCTGATTTCAAAATTTCAACATATGGTGACAAAAACAAATCAGATACCCCTTTTGAATTAATTTCATCACATCGCATAAGGACGCCTCAACCATCGGCCTCAAATCATCCTTAAATCGAAACAGCTGGGTACTCGTGTATAAATTTACAGCGCCTTCATTCAACGCTGGATGTCACAAGCTACTTTAATATTCATATATCTCACTTATCTTCTATCAATGTGAGAAATTCAAAAACAAAATTTGATAACATGACAGCCTTTCTAATCCCTGTTTGTTTTTATAACTAATTATTTCATAAGTGATAAATTTGTAAATGGATATTGCAGGATGTTATTGCTATCACAATTTCCTTATCTATCTAGGCTTTCCTGCGATGAAAGGGTGCTAGATTTGATCAGCTAAATACGGTTGTGTTACCAAGCAAAACGTTAAGCAGATGTAGCAAAATTTGATGTTAAATATTATATATTTATATAACTTTTTTTTTCGCAGCCTTCGGCAGTAAAGTTTTTTTTTATTACATTTTTTATGTTTTTCTTTACCTTGAAGTAGTTAGGTAAAGTTTTGGGGTGTTTTTTTTACTCATCTTTGGCTCAAGATTTTTTTTCTGCCACATTTGGCGGCAAAGTTTTTTTTCCCAAAAAACTTCCATGCCCCCCCCCCCCCCCCCCCCCGAGAATCAAATGGTGCGCCCGTAATATATATGATTGACCAGTAGCCAATTTGCTGGTGCCTGAACTATTTCACCATGACTGAAATCAGGTCACTCTTGACCTCAATACTTGCCCACATTAATCAAATCTGATCTACGACACTACTGCAATTAGTACAGCCCTTTGTTGCTTCCTTTGCTAGCATTACATTGGCGTCAAATGCTAGATCCTAAACAAATTCTGGACAACACATGTGAAAATAAATAAGGCACAACAAAAACTTAAGATCTATGGTTGATCCCTGTAATCATTTGGAATTTATGTCAAGACTACGTCTAATAGAATCCTTGTCGTTAACCCTTAACAGTACAAAGTATAGTCCCCAAAATAGTATGGATTGGTGAACTTGTGCCCTGACCAATATAGATATTTTGTCATGATGTCTGTCTGCATAAATGCCAGTAATTCAAAATATCTTTTCATATATCACCAGGCTGTTCAGCATATATTCTGCTAGGATGGGTTGCCTTCAGCATTATGCTGGGGGGATCGGGGAGGGGGGCTTAATTCCTAAAATCATAAAAAACAGCTGATTTCACATGATTTTTTTTAACAATGAGCAGTGGGTTTCAGCCACATATCATGTTCCAGAGTCATGAACATACTTCAACAAAATGTGACAAGAAAAAGTATGGTAACAACTTTAATCAATTGCTTTATTTTATTTTGCATGATCTAGTAAATATCATACCATAATCATTAAAGTCTACCTACCTATGTAGATACTGTATTACTGAACACAAATCATATATTATGTGTACGTTATAAACTTCTACATAAGCCTATATACTTCACAAATTTGAATATAAAAAAACGAGATTTCCGTTTGAGGGGAGTGAGCTCTACTGATCCACCCTGCTCCCCTCAAATGCTTTATGAGAGCTCAACAACAGAGCGCCTTGCATGATGGTATTAACATCTAAATTTCCAGATAGCTTCCCTTATTGCTCCCCTAAAGAACTTCAGTAGAGCTATTGATAAGGGCCCCTGCAAATCCCAAATAAAGGTAGCCGAAATGTGTAGTACGGTACAAAAAAGATATTGAATTTTAGGAAACAACATTTATTCACAAGGTTTCAAAAGGTAAAACAATCCAAGAACATTGTTTCCTATAGGTTTCAAAAGATACAACAATCTAGCAACATTTAATTAAATTCTGACTATGAAACATAAGGTTTCTCTCCCGGAGTTTCTCTCTACTATGAATAGAAGCTTGCAATCACAATACATAGAATAAAGAAGCTTTAAAATAGTTGTTACAAAGTACATTAAAGCTATTCACTCGAATCTTTTAATCAGACGAGATAACATCAACATCAAGACATGCATAGTAACCAATTTACAGCTAGCAATAGATACAGAAAATTAATAATCTCCCTAGCTATCTTTGCCTATTTTGGATTCAAAAGATCTAGTTTAGCCATGGGTGTTTCCAGCAAGGCAGGCCTTCTATGAGTCGACTACTAGGCCATACAGATGCAGACACATGGACGCCTGAGTGACAATTGTCTCCGTGGCTGATGGCCATGTTGGCTTCAAATCAAGGCAAAGATTGAAAATGCGTCTTATTGGATTTTATGTATTCTTGATAGGGAAGGGGGAACACTACTAGAGCTAGTCTCCATTTGTTTAGATCTATATGGCCAAGATGTGATCACAAACCACCGACGTGTGCAGGATGCTTTCCTGCGGGGGTTTAGAGGGATCTGCAATATTATGCAGAGGGCATAACAACTAAAGTCAACAAAAAATGACAGATTTACCATGATTTTTTAAGAAATTGCGGAGGCTTCAGCCCCCAAAGCCACTTGCCACCGGACACGCTAGTACAAACAATGAACACAATCTATGTTGTTAATGATGTTGGACAGGCAATGGAATCCCAGAATCTGATACATAATCAGCGTTGGTGTAATTCCTTAGATGCAGACCATGAGTATATACGGGTGGGGTGGACAAGAGCCCCTCCTACTGTCCCAGTGAGATTGTGAAAAGAACAGTCAAAATTGTCTGTCTATCACCCTCCACTCATCATAAACATGTGTTTCTGCCTCCCCTCTGACAAAACAAAAATGTCTGGTTATGGTCTCAATTTAAGCAATCAGCTGTAGATTTTTTTAAAATTCTGTCAGACAGTTGCTGAATTTTGCATACTTGTTCACTGCTACTGGTGTGACATTTCTTTCGGATGTCGTACCAGTATTTCCCCAATATCTAATGTTTCTGCTCTGATAGAGGGATTCTCTTTCTAAAAATAAAGTTGAAAGACACTTTAATTTACAAATTATCAAGAAAATTTTTCGCTGCATAGATTATTTTTTAGAGAAGCTTGCGGACCTTGTAATTCAATTCTAAGGTACAATGATTCACGCCAGGGAGTAACACGGAACAGCCTCAGCTGACCAAATCAAAAGTCAGTATTTAATTCTGTGACATCAGTACGCCAAACATATACAGACTTTGTTAACAAGGACATTAATTCTAAACATTCAAAACTTGTCCAACGGCGAACCAGTTAAAATCTACCAATTGTTAAGAACATTAATATTTTGGTTCTATTATTGATTGAACAAAATTCATTCTATTGAAAACCACATTTTGTTTAAATCATAAATAGAGACTGCATGCCTTCAAACACTACAGATTGAGTCCCCCTCCCCAAGGTTTTAGCTGTGCTCTAGATATGTAAGCAGAATTACACAACTCAGTTGAAGCATGGTCATAAATAGAGACTGCATGCCTTCAAACACTACACATTGAGTCCCCCTTCCCCAGGTTTTAGCTGTGCTCTAGATATGTAAGCAGAATTACACAACTCAGTTGAAGCATGGTCATTTATATGTAATGGATTTCCAGATATGAAATCATATACTTCATGCCAGATATTGGAATACACAATATTCCTTGAAATTACATTTTCAGTCACGATCAAGTTTAGGGAACAGATATGTAAGAGTTCACTGCCTGGTTAAACCTTGAGGTAATAGGATGAACTTGTAATACTAAAAGCGGCTTCAAAATCAAAGATTTGCTTTTTGTTGAAGAGACTCAAATACAAGGTTGCATGACCTGTTATTGCCTGATACACAGTTTCTTCTTTACCAACATCTGCTTTTCAATAAAGGACGTATCACATCAGTGTATTACTGGCTTAACACATGTCTATGACGAGCCAAGATGGAGCATAATTTATGATTCACATTTTCAGAGAGGTTGTAATGTATACCTATAGGAAACTATGTCATAGATACACTGGCGGTCAAAAGTGTTTGCGCACAAAACCTTTAACCTTTTGCTCTCTTTGCATGCTGCCCGTGGTCCGTCTAAATACTGTTCGTATAAGTATTGTGACGACAGTTTAACATATAGTAACATTTTGTATTATGTCATTATGTCATTCTTGGCTTTCCATACATATCATCATCATCATCATCATCATCATCATCCTTGTATATAATACTACTTGTGACATTTTACAAGACTTCACGATAATAAAAATACCTCAGACCTCGTAACCCTTTCAACATCATTTGCCAAGACGATTCCAATCATGACCACCACACAATAAGAGCATCTCATGCTAGCAAGTGCTATATTTACATCAAATTAAACACATAGTAATGGATGCACAATCTCCCCTATAGTCTGACTACAGGTCTAATAACATCCAAATCCCTCGTATGATTGCGCTACCTATTCAAACGGATAAAAGGAATCACCGGAGACATTGCCTTAGGATATTTCCTTTACTTTTCACTTGTTTAATCTTTACTACCTTATAAACATACAATATAAGGCAATGATATGGTTAACATAACAGAACCTGTAAAGGAGCCTCTAAAACTAAAGCAAATGGCATTACACACATAATCAAAATTGAACTGCCTAGTGTCTTTATAAAATACACACTTATATTATGCTTTTTTACTGTAATTCTTATGGTAGATCGTAATTGAAAAAGAAATTGCTACTTTAGAGTCAATGTTGACAACATAACTGCAAAGTATTCACTGCAAATTGACAATTTAACAGAGATGGTAAAAGGCTTCTTCTAATGATATTACTGTATTGTTTTTGCAAAATAACAGTCTGCCCTAAAATTACTTAAAATTTAAGCATAGAATATTCAACATGATTTTAAAGAGTGTGTATAAATTTGGCAAATTTTTTCCATGGATAAAACTATCTTCATTAAACTGTATGAGATGTTTTACTCTGTCAGGATTTGAACAGCACTACATGTAAAATTTGAACAATTATTATGCTAAACAAGGAAAAACAACCAACTGTGTAGACCTTAGCTTTCGGCCAGCACTGGACCTTCAACAGAAGTCAAAATATCTAGAAACACTACAATAAAAACAAAAAAGAGAAACAGTTTATGATTTGAAAGGAAGTTGATTTTTGATATTGAGTCCTTTTGGCTTGAAAGACAGAAGTTGATGTTGCCTTTTCACCATTTTTGTATGTAAATCAATTGATCATTTGAAATGATTGACCGATCGCCGCAAATCGTGTTCACGTCTGTCTGCAAATTATTTACAGTATTTCAGACCACATCACTATATAAGCAAACGTTATTTTCTGGCCATATCACCATCAGGTATGATAATGTTTACCATATGACAGGAAGTAAAGTGCATTTCAGATGAGACGGTCTAGGGCAATGCGTTATAAACATCCGGGGGGTGAACACACACTTAAGCATTATACCCCTTACCATGCCTATTTTCTGCCACGTTTGTCGTCCAGCTTTGACAGAAGTCGAAGGTGGCTTACTCGGCTTCAGAAAACTAGCTGGTTCACGGTCCACTGACATGACAAGATCATATGATATTCCGAGCAATTAGAGCACGGGTCTCGTAATACAGAGGTTGTGGGTTCGAGCCCCGGGCCAGGCGGTTTACGTCTCCTTGTTTCCTTGGGCAAGAAACTTTACTCTAATTGCTCCGTGGTTCAGATAGTCATGTTAAGCCATTGGTCCCCTGTGCGAAGGCTCCTTCTTGGGGCGCTGCATACAGTGTATACCTGGTGGGGAGTCTATATCTAACACTGAATGGGGACAATAAAAAAATGCATTTCTGCTGGTGAACGAAATGACTGAGTAAAATCTGGCCATGATATTAAAATGGCACTTCACTGTGGGTTTAGTAATTCCTACTACTATTTGAGTTTTCATTGTTGCTGCATTAGAAATAATCACCCCCTTTTCATCATAATTTTCTCCACAAAGATTTATTTATTCAAACATTGTACAGAGTCGTTCATCACAAATCAACAATGATGCATCCATTGCATGCGGGTGGCTTTAGCCGTCTACACAAAAGTGTTCCCCTCGGCTTCATGATACAACACCTGACCGTATTTATTGCGATAAGTGTATATTCAAAGATGCATATCCTCTCTAAGACTAATTAATTACACCTGACCCAGATTACTCTGGAAATTTCAGGGTAATTGATTTTGATGGAATAAGAAAACATGTTAAAGCATCACTAGATGTTGTCTTGCACTGTTCATAGAGGAAAATAAACAAAATTGTACCTTAAAGTTGCTGTCAAAAAGCATCACGAGGATGAGAAATTCTACATATTTTGAAATTCAAGGGTTTACAGACCTTTTTCATAGGAAGGGCATTTATGTTGTGAATGGATACTACTTACGGCATGTTCACACAAGAGCATTTAGTCATAAATACTTTACCTGTTCATCTGGGGGTGGACACACAAATAAACATGACACATCACTTTGTGAGCAGCTCAGGTGTGAAATCAGAAAGTGTCTCGGTTGTGACTTTAAGTTTATTGTAAATGTAGGCCTAATTGTAAGTGTCACTAATATAATGTTTAACACACATTTGTGTTCATGGACGAATGCACTTGATATTAAAGTTGCTTCACTACTAACAAGTTAACTTGTGTGTGAACTTGTCATGAGTAGTCACAACTAGTTATGTGTGAACACAGTCTTAGATGCTAAGATAATTTACTTTTTTCACAAGGAATCATACAGAAATTTTGGACTAGTCTATAGATGTGGCTGACGATGAACATGCTAAAAAATCTACAAACACAGTTTCTCACCTATAAGAAATTAGTATGAAATGGTCAAATAAATGTCTATGCGGCATTTGTAACTATGGTAACAGTATGACCAACTTGCAAGTAAGCTTTTATATAAATCAGGCCATATCTGTCTTTTCATTCCTTATTATCCTCCGTAAATTTGTTATTATGTAAAACAAGAGTCAATGCTTGAACCAAGCGAACTGTCATGTTTCAATGTAAATCCTGATGGTTTTAACTCTTGATCAGTTTGTCTCTAAGGCCAAAAAAAAAATTGTTTGTTTGTCCATAAGGGTCGGTAGGTTTTTTTTTTTTTTTTTTTTTTTGTAATTTAAAATGTACATGAAACTCACCTTAAAGAATTGAAAAATTAAACAAGAAATAAACTTAACTAGAACAATATACTGCTGATTCTTAAGAGGTCTTCTCCGGGGGTCTTCTTCATTGGTAAATACAGTTCATGTCAATTTATATCATATTTTTACGATTTGAATACTTTGTCTGTGAATTTTTGTACATATCTTTTTGTATGAAAAATCCTCGAATAAGAGTTGGAAAATAAAAAAGCACACGGTCGGGCCAAATTTTACGGTCGGTCGGGCGAGGACAAACAAACAATTTTTTTCTGGCCTAATAGCAATGCCTGTATCACTCTGGGGAACATCTGTACATCATTGTAGGGGATAGAACGAAACTTGATAGCCACAAGACAGACATGGGATTTGAGACAAAGATAGAAATGGACAAGGGTTAGGAAAAAAGGATCAAGGGTTGGGATTAAAGGATCAAACTTAATAAAAGAACAATGGAGACTGAAATCCCAGTTGTTGTTTATTGTTCATCTGCTTTTGTCTCAATTTACATTTTTTCAATCTGATCTACGTCTGTTAAAAAGTGTAGGCCTTCAACATTGTTTGAACCTGTATGAGACTTAATATGAGGTAAAAGAAAAAAATATGCAGATGAGTTTGTGGAAAAATGTAAAATGTGAAAAAGAGAAGTGAGAATGAAAATTCAATATCAAAAGATCCTTGTTATATTATCATTTTGGTTATTCAATTTTGGCATCACCAGGGTCACAGTTCATGAAATGTTGTTAACTCTAGTTGGCAACTAGGCCTAAATCCTTTTTTGTCAACTAGAGAAAACAGAGTTTTATGAATATGGGCTCTTGAGTCCTGAGCTCTGAATTCAGGGCCTATATTCTCGAAACCCAGACTTTTAGTTGTCCATTTACAGTTAGCAGCATGCCGTAAATATGAGTCCAGGTCTTTCTGTAATTAAGGGGTGAATCAAAAATGCAACAAACCACCTCAATGGCAAGCTAAATGGATTGCCAATTTTTAGATAAAAATGCCTAAATTTAGAATCAAAACTTGGCTTATTGATCAAAATACATGGGATTCAACTTATTCAACTTCAACTAAAATATTGGCAGGACTCTTGATGAGTATTGAGCCAAGCTTGTGCAGTATTGAGCATAAAGCTTGCCAAAAATCTTTAAAAATCATCTTATCATCCAAAAAAGTGCAAATTTTAATCCAAAAATCCCTACTAAGAAAACACATCATCACTAAAATCAATCTTGTCACAAAAATCCAACATGTCCCTTATAGGTACAAGCTGAAGACTGTCAAAAACATGTCATCCATCATCATTCTTCCTCTTCCAGAAAGTGTTTCCTTTCTGTCCCAATAAACGTCTCAATTTTGTCCCCTATAGTCATATCATTCTGTTTCAGCAACATATTTCCGACAACTCTGTTCCATTAAAAACTAATTGAGTACATTTACCAGTAAGGGATATTCGTCCTGCCAAATTTACCGCAGAACATAGCCGTAACAAATTAATGGGGAAAGAATCTGACAGAATCACAGGCATGAGTTTTAAAAAAAAGGTATTAAGCCCACACTAATTTAATTGTTTGTCTCAAAGCTCACCTAAATTTGAAAACCTAATGCGGAATGCAGTTTTATTTTATTTTATTTATTTTATTTTTTTTGTTAGCAATTTTTTTTCCAACTACACCAGGCGTTGCACTTGCCATTTTCCCCATTCATTTTCCATCCATTGATATTTACTTGTATATAAAACAGTATGTTTGTTATTCTGCCATTAATGAGATCCACATGGTAGAATTTGTGATCTTCGATGGCGTTTTATTTGATGAAATTGAAAAATAAAAATATATTTGGAAGAAAAATTCAAATTTCGACAATTTGACGATGTTAATGCGCATGTTTTAACTAAGGTGCGCGGTAGCTGTGAGACAAACAATTAAATTGGTGTGGCCTAATAGGTTTTTGATTAATAACTGAACTGAACATATAATAATAAAATCTCAGATTCTTAAATGCAAATGCACAAAGTCCAACAATGTCATGAAGTAGACTCTTTTATATTCTTGGTCAAAGACCTTCACAATATGTCCACCATCTTGACATGTATCAAATGCACAAGCCCTTGCCATGGGTGAAAATTTGCAACATGGCCAAAGACCCTTGTAATAAGTTCACAAACTTGATGAGCACCAAAGGCATGAGCAAGGGGAAAGACGTTTGTGTAGTTTTAGGTAGCAAATAGACTGAGGTATGTCCATAAACTTGACAAACATTGCTTGTCATTGCCAAAAAATTTACGCAGGGACAGAGAGATAAAGGGGATGTTGGGACCCCCCTCCCCTTAAAAAAAACCACCCTTCCGATATGAATTTTGAGTTGAAAGTCTGGTCAAAGATAAAGCATGTAAAAAGGACCAAAATACAGAAAAAAATTGAAAATCGGATGGCCTGTTTCAAAATGGCGGCCGAAAAACCATTTGTTATTGCGCGTCAAAAATGTTCCCACCAAAATTTCAAAACCCTGTTCCCGAAGGAATTTTCGCATGAGATTTTGATCAAATTTGCACATTGCAAGTACAATTTTATTTACCGTTTCAATTTTATGGGCAAAACTAATTTGAACAGCACCCTCAAAAAATCACTTTAAGCTAATTAGCACGAAAACGGCTGGATCGATTGGAATTTTTTTGCCACTGAGGGACCCACTGCGTTAAGTTTGACAATTACATGGAGCGACAATGTAATTTTGTTTTGCATTTTCGCGCTACAGACAATACATCTTATGTCAACAAATTCACTTGGACATCTGAGAACTATTTGATAAAGAGGACATCCCAGATCTCAATGATAGAGCAAAACAACGACGTCGCTACAGGGCACCGCTGACAATCGCTGTAAACATGGCATCCATCATCTTTCATTCAATATATGGTTTGACAAAATAGCTTCAGCAAATAGGTGAATTCTCAAATTGTGATTGATGTCTGAACAATGCTATTAACATGTCTCAGGATTTTTATTTTGTTTACTTTACAAATTCTGAGACATGCTATTGGATTTGTAATAAATATATATACTTTCACAATATACCTTTGCATGTTTCTACCAAACCTATACATGCATTTTATGAAACGTGACATCCATTACCTTTTTTTTTTCAATCTTGTTTGACAAAATAGCTTCAAAAAATAGGTGACATTTCACATCTGATTGATGTCTTTTAAAAATGTATTTTTTTCCATTTCTTTTAGATATTTGCAAAAAACAGTTTGACAAATAGCTTCAGAAAATGGGTGAAATTTCAAACTGTCATGATGTCTTTATAATACTATCAAAATGTCTTCCGTAATAGCTTTCAAAATATTTGCACAAATATATTTACATTATTTTCGATAACATTCCATTTCAAGTAAATACAAAACCTGCACTTGTCACTTAATAGCGACAAAAACTACCTACACTATCAATACTTTTGATCAATCTCGAGGCCATTACCCAAGATGAAATTTATTTCATTAATAATTCATGTATCAAAATCTGTACATAATTTAGATAAAATTACATCAAAAACACGCACAACAATAGGAACTGATATGAAAATAATAAATCACCATCAGATAACATAAGAAAAAATTACCCAAGCCGTCACATAAAAAAAACCAACCACTCATTCAGTCATCACCATACACGTTACTTTATTAAACATATTTCATATCATCAATTCACTCATATTTTCCGTCTTAAAATGTCAGTGACCTTATGGCAAACCAGTCTGCGGTTACCTCTACCTCGATCAACTAGCTCCAAGAGAAGATATCGTGTGTATCCCATCATGCATTGCTTCCTATGGGAAATTTTGTACAGGAAGTCATGTGAGTAGTTAGTGATGAAATATGCCCAAAATGCAAGATTACAACATGAAGCTTTGATTTATGGACATTTCTTCACTAACTACTCACATGATTTCCCATACAAACAATCCCACAGGAAGCAATGCATGATGGGATACACACAATATCTTCTCTTACTAGCTCCAATGCCCACAGCTCCGAGAATTAATCATTACTGATAGTCGTCAACAGAAGTGTTTGGGGGTTGCTATGGGCGATGATCATATTATGAGTAGGTGCTCTCGATTTCGTTACCCACAAGTTCATCTTAGCATCTCGCAGAAAGAGAAGATATTGTGTATCCCATCATGCATTGCTTCCTATGAGTTATTTGTATAGGAAATCATGTGAGTAGTTAGTGATGAAATGTACCTAAATTAAAGTTAACTGTTGTAATCTTGCATTTTGGCCTAATGTTTCATCACTAACTACTCACATGACTTCCTGTACAAAATTTCCCATAGGAAGCAATGCATGATGGGATACACACTATTTCTTCTCTGCTCCCAGGCTATCATTGAAATTCGGCAGTGAAACTGAGATGGCAAAAGTAACACTTTGATGTAAAGAAGAGGAAACATATCTGAGATGGCAGAGAATGTCTCCTCAGGGCCTCTTAGATAATCTTTACCATTGACCTGATTTATGAAATTTGAGAACGATAGTTCCAACATTGAAAATGTACTCAGGTGAATTTGAAATGCATCATATAAATTTGGATCTCAAGAGCTAATACAGAGAATTCAATACAGATTCAGCTAATTTGCGCAAAGTGTTATCTATTCATATTTCATAAAATTTTGCATTGGTATTTATCTTTTGAAATATAGAGTTTACTTTTGTCAAATTTCTGCAAAATTTAAACTCATGTAGTAGAGGTAACCAAAAATGATGCAAATTACCAATTTTCGAAGTTGTTGAAATCAACACTTATGCCTATAAATTCTTTAAAACAACACACTTTCTTACACTTTTCATTTATGTTTTACTGTGTTACAACATAATTAAATGCGTTGTTAACTTGAGAAAATTAATGCCTGTTTAATTACAAACATAAATGAGATTATATTGTACTTCTCAATCAACTATGAATTTGTTGAAAATGCAATTTTGAGAAAAACACAAGCTATTAATCACAAATTTTCCCTGTAGCAGATGCAAATTTCTTTCTCTACAGATGTGTTCACATGATCATTTTATCTCCTTGTTAACTTTTAGCAATTTCATTCATTCAAACGCCAATTTGCTACAAGATTCATGCCTCGGAGCAATGACTACAAATGGAATTGTGACGACCCCTAAAAGACTACAGACGGCTTACAACTAGCATGGAAACATCAAAGAACCGAAGGTTGCAGTAGCAAACGAAATCTGAATAGCATCACAAGTAATTTTATGTCATCACAAAATTAACCACTTACAACTGAAAACGACTGATAGTAATAATGAGTCTGCGGTGGTTACTGGATTGTGTCAGCATTAACTGAAGTTAACTAACAATGATTGGTGGACAATTCAAAACTGCAATCCGCAGGTCTCTGTTGCTTGTCTTTACACCTTAGTCGTCAGAGTGTGAACATAGTCTTGGTTTATCCACAAAGATGGTCCATGGTTGGTAAGCATTGACATTTTAACTCCCACCATCTGAACACTGTAAAAACCGCTACCTATAAGACACCCCTACATAATCAACATACAATATCGCCAGTTGATAAAGTTAAATTATGGAATATGATATTCACAGCAAGCTTGTACAACACTGTTGGAAATAACATACATGTATAATGAAAGAACATTTATCTTAGAAATCATCGAATGAATCACGTACCCCGAGGAAGAAATGTTGAATTTAGAATGCATAACATGTGTTCGAATTTATTTAAAATTTAATAATAAGAGATTTCAAGTATGTGTCAAAAAATATTCAATTTAATATTTTTCATGGATTTTTTCCTAAATCTGTATAAAAATATACAAAAACGTATCTTATATTATGTAGTATAATATTCATGCATTACAATCAAAATTGCTCATTTTTTATACAACGGATATCACTGAAAATGAGACGGTAAGACACCAATTTTCTCTGCCGTATCTCAGTTGGGAATATAATAATATTAGGAGGCAATTTACGATGTTCAGCACCACCCTAGAGGCTCTGAGCTTATCATTTCCCAGTGTATTTTATGAAATATTCATAGTTGTAAAGTGTTAGATTTATTCCGCTGTTATATGCAGACTTCATCCCAATAGATCATTCTAATTTTAGTTTCAAAAAGATACATTAAAAGAAAAAAATACATCAAAGGATACGTTTTTCTTTGCGCTTTTCTCAGTCATAAGAAAATATCTGAATTTTAGTGCAGCATTCAAATATTTTTATGTATGAGAGAGTTGATTGAGGCTATCCAATGTATCATGCATTTAATTGTTATGTTGTGAGCAGTCTTAATCATTGTAGAAAACATCCCAATTAAAACTTATAATTGCACACATTATTTCTTAAAAAACAAATTTTGATATAATATTATAACTCAGTCAGCAAACTTTGACATTGTGTCACGCTAATTAAAAAGCAAGGTTCTGCATAATTTTAACCACAAAACTACTGTATAAAACAAGGCCTTAATCAACATTCAACAAAGATAGGACAAAAAGTCTCCCTAATAGAACAACATTTCATATCATTGTAACTTTAGTATTAAAACATAGAAGTTAATGTTGAAGTATACGATGCATGTTTCTTTCGTAACTTGTGATATTTCATATAAGAAGTCAATAGCTTTTAAAAAATGTTGCGTAAAACAAGACCCAACTTTAAAAGAAGCTTTACAAAAGACCCTGAACACCGGCACATATCTCCTTCAATAAGCTTGTTGACTCAAATTTCCAATCCATGTTTCCATCAATATTTGACCTATTTTAAAGCGATATCAGGTTTACTGGTACCAAATATGCTCAAAGGCTTGTAAGTGTAAATAATATTAAACTGTGAATTTTGAGGCCACTAAAAGCTGAATTTAACAGAAATTCATATATTGACTAGTTTCAAATCAAGCAAATATGATTTTCCTATCGCAATTGCAAATATTACAATAGAACCATTTTCAATCGAAGGCAGTTTCAAGGCAAATCAAATCGGGGAAGCAAAGTAAAAGTGGAGTTGAAACTGAAGCTTATTAGCTAACGGCAGCCGTGCTCATCCCGTTTCCTCAACAATTACTGGGCATGAAGGTGTAGCCATTTCTCAAACACAACAGAGTTTGATTTACCTTTCCACTACCACACATGTACCTATAGATCAAAGATATATATACAGGCAAATGGTATATTTGTACTTTTGAGTTGAGGCAAAGTTATGAAATTGTGCTCACGTCTGAATTAATGCTATGCAAATGTATGATGATGCAATACCACATTCTAGCAATCATGTATGAAAGCGCTTGACCAGACAAAAGGCATCTTACATTTTGCAACCAAATAAAGTATGCAACAATAAAGGCGAAATCATACTCGGCCTCCAAACAAATTTTTTCCTACCAAACATTTGGTCGTGACGTCACCAAATATTTGCCATCGAACTTAAAGTATGAACGGATAGCAAACATTTGGTCCAATGTATATG
>JXSR01S075409.1:47647-65533 GCA_000969725.1 Ophiothrix spiculata | reverse complement strand
AAAGGAAAGGAAATTGAAATTTTCCCTTTGTTTTGATAATATAAACGTTAAAAATCAAAAAAAATTGCGCGCTTCGCGCGAATTTTCAGATATTTGGTCAATTTTTAGTAAAAATTAGCCATTTTTGCGCAAATTTTAAGATTTTTATATAATTTTTAGCAGAAATTAGCCGATTTGACAGATTCTTTTGCGCGAGCAACACGCGCATTACAAACAATCATAATTTTTCAACGACCATTTTTGCTCAAAAAAAGCTGTCCCCCCCTAATATTTTTACCTTCCGCCGCCACTGAGTAGATGGCAAAGATAGCCTTAACCATGACCAGTTACAATTGAATGTATATGAAGAATATCCATTTTCCCATGGTCCTTTTATAACATCAAGCAACTGAATGTTGATATTTAAGATCCATAAGGCTTGTTCAAATCCATATTTTACAAATTGGTTAAAGCTCAATTCATACTCGGCCTCCAAATAAAATTTTTCATACCAAACATTTGGTCGTGACGTCACCAAATATTTGCCATCGAATTTAAACTATGAACGGGTAGCAAACATTTTGTCCAATGTATATGGCAATTCAATAACATGTGCAATGTAGCGCGAAATTTTGTTTGGTCTGAACTCGGTATTGAAGTTGTTTTGTTTGGAGTCACTCGTCATTTTTACGTCACGACCAAATGTTTGGTAGGAACAATTTTGTTTGGAGGCCGAGTATGAATTGAGCTTATCAAAATCATAAATTCCACAATCTAAATGTTTTGTAAATATTAATAGACATAACAATAGGCTTATGGACTTGTGGACGCAATGAAAAGAAATTAGAAATAACACATATGCTAATTTTACAAAATCTAAGAAAATAATTTGTTAACAATTCGTACACTAAGGATTTGAACAACCCATATTGTATTTAATTGATTATTACATCTATAAGGCCCGGTGCAGACTCCTCTATCGTATAGAATATTTTGCTTAGAATATTCTATGCTGACGACAAAATGACGTAGGTCATCGAATAAAACTGTGTTTGTGGATTCTGCACCGGGCCTAAATCTTCAGTAGGTAAAAATAGGAAAACATTATAAGGCTTATCTTTTTTTAATCTATCATGTGATTAAATTAATCATGTAATCAAATCTCTCATGTGATCAACTCATTGTCACAAATAAATTTAATAAAATCTACCAAACAGTTCATGAACATATCAATATAATAATGATGAACACAGCTTCTGATAAAAACTTCAAATTGTAATATAGCACTTTCCCTCATTTATATATAAGTTAATGATTTTAACTGATTTCTAGTCATAAAACAACTGCAGTCGACTTTACACAGTTGTTAGCAAAATTACATGCTCAAAATTCATACCAATTAATTGCTGACTTGAGAAAACTCGCATTCTAGATATAATTTTAATTAAAGCTTGTCTAGTTACTAAACTTAATTATTTGTTACTTGCGTTGAGAGAAAATACAATAAGAGAATTTATCATCAAATTTAAATTTTTGTGACACATACGTATCGGTGTACATTTAATTGAAAATCAAAATCAAAATCCTTTTCAACATTACAAGTATAGTATTCAGCACATAGAATTTGACAGATTTTCTGTTTTAAATCAACAAACATGATGGCAATGATAACATGAAAGAGACTTCAAAGATTTAATAATGACATGAAGCTGCACTGAACTTTGTACTGAAGAATGAGTTTGCTGTACCTAGTACAAGAATAAACCGACTGCATGAGCTAGAGAAATTACATGAGGCATTAACCTTTGCCTACGAAGATGAGTTTCTCCACTGGATAACAGTGATACATCATCTGAGCACTAACGTAAGATAGAACTTGGCTTATGAAGATGGCCACAAGGCTCGTATCACTTACTTAACAGATCACCTGTGCTGTGATAAGTAGAACTCGGCCAATGGGGATGAGTTTGTCCACTGTATTCACTATCAAGTGGCAGAAATGGATCGTCAGAGCGATATTTAATGCATGAGGGGGCTATGCAGAAAGTGAAGGGAATTTTCCTTGTCAATAATTAACTACTGATTTCAAATTGAAATTAATCTTGAATCGGTGAATTTTGCCAGGCTCTGATTGATGTTAAGCTTATGAAATTGAGCAATGCAGAAGATGGGATGTAAATTCAATGAGAAAATGTTACTGACATATATATAAATGATAACACTATACTTTGATCAATACTAAATAGGCGGGAATTACAAAGCTTTTCTTCATCCGCAAGTAAACATAATCCCACTTACACACGCGCCATAGATACTGATGCGCAAGTCATACGTACAACACGCGCTGCGTCTCTTGCATCTGTGCTGTGTTCAGCTATGCACACACGCTTAGTCTGTATTAATTCATGATGTGAAGAGGCCCGCCTATTTGGTGTTGATCAAAGTATACTGAAGTAGACTTAGTGCATGTGGTATATGTTGCACATGATATATACGAATGAATGTTTCTCATGTGTTACTATTTTTTTCCTTATGATCAAATTTTTTGAAAAATACTCAAGAATGAATAAAAATCAATTATATATAATAATTGCAAAAAACTTGCTATTTCCACAATAAGACAGCTGAATGTCAAACCAAAAACATCAAATAGGCTAACTCAAGGTTGCAAAGAATTTTTTTTGTCCTCCACTGCCAAAGCTTATAATTATTGAAAACTGGAAAAAGCCTTATATATCTGCAAAAAATTATACTGAACCTAATTATCTAAAATTTTAAGTTGTGCTAGTATATTTGCTGATAATGATATCTTAAAAAAACGTTCCACCCTCATATATGCTAGGAAAGCTGTGTAGGACCAACACACCCTTTTTTTATTTATGGCCTTATATAAGAGTACTTTTAAACAGGGTAGAAGATCTTGTCAAGCTCACTACTCCAATAATCTACATTACAGAATCCGATACAAGCTAAATGGAATGGGCAAGGATGCGCAATCTGGTACAAGAATAATAGACAAATCTTACTCAACCTATTTCTGACACGAATAGGATAAATGTCATTTTATAACGTAAGACAATGAAATTTAATTTCCTTCTTCACTTGTTCCATATTTATCATGTTTGAAACGCCTGCAGCTTTGTTGATAATCAAAACATTCAAGACAAAGTTATTGATACATTTAAAAATCCTATCACATGAATGAACTCTACCTGGAAGATTGATGCTGATTTTTATATTTTCATATCTAGCCGCTCATTACACATCCTTTCTTCCATAAACATACAATGTTTGAACTGTGCCTCGTGGGTTGATGTTGATCATGATATGTTTAGCCCAATAACATGGATACACACTGGCTTGATAAGTAATTCATGAAGGGGCCTCAATCCAGGTGCGAGAAAAATGCGTAGGTGATCCACAAATAAGGTACTTGAACTGAAAATGAACATCCATGACATACACTTTGCATATTGTGGTAAATTAAGATCAACTAGGAACTTGTGTTAAGACAATGCTTATTGGCTTAAATTTTAATGTCCATAATCCAAATACACAAAGTTCAACAGATAAACATCCAAAATATCAAAATTTTAATCACCGCCATTTTGTTGACACTCATGGAGAAAAGTTTTTGACTAAGATTATTTTTCAACAAGCCTGATAATTTGCTAGGAAGATCGTGTGACTCTTCCCTTGACGCATGGACAGCGTGTGCATTCTATTTCACAAACAAACTGTGTCAGCATTTTCAGCAGTGTCAGAATGTGAATAACTCCGAGCCAGGTATGCCAATTTTCTCGCAATTCTGTTTCAAATAATCTCGAAGTGCGGTACGCACAGCAGTAATATACCGCACAGTAATTCGCCCACCGAGAGTGACAATACATCATGGCCGCACCCCGTAGAACTTAAAAGGCAGGAAAAATAAGAACCGATTCCCCTTTATAAATTCCTTGGATACATTACAGAATCCGATACAAGCTAATGGGATGGGCAAGGATGCGCAATCTGATACAAGAATAATAGACAAATCTTACTCAACCTATTTTTGATATGAAAAGGATACATGTCATTTTATAACATAAGACAATGAAATTTAATTTCCTTCTTCACTTGTTCCATATTTATCATGTTTGAAACGCCTGCAGCTTTGTTGATAATCAAAACATCAAGACACAAAGTTATTGATACATTTAAAACCCTATCACATGAATGAACTCTACTTGGAAGATTGATGCTGATTTCTATATTTTCATATCTAGCTGCTCATTACACATCTTTTCTTCCATAAACATACAATGTTTGAACTGTGCCTCATGGGTTGATGCTGATCATGATATGTGTTGCCCAATAACATAGATACACACTGGCTTGATAAGCAATTCATGAAGGGGTCTCAATCCAGGTGCGAGAAAAATGCGTAGGTGATCGACAAATAAGGTACTTGAACTGAAAATGAACATCCATGACATAGACTTTGCATATATTGTGGTAAATTAAGATCAACTAGGAGCTTGTGTTTAGAAAATGCTTATTGGCTTAAATTTTAATGTCCAAAATCCAAATACACAAGTTCAACAGATAAACATCCAAAATATCAAAATTGCAATCACCGCCATTTTGTTGTCACTCATGGTTATTGTACCAAGATTTTTTTTGAAACAAGCCTGACTGCTAGGAAGATCGTGTGAATCTTCCCTTGATGCATGGACAGCGTGTGCATTCAATTCTGTTTCACAACAAACTGTGTCAGCATTTTCATCAGTGTCTGATGTGAATTACTCCGAGCCAGTTATGTCGATTTTCTCGCAATTCTGTTTCAAATAATCTCGAAGTGTGATACGCACAACAGTAATATACTGCACAGTAACTTGACCACCAAGAGCGACAACACATCATGGCCACATCCCGTAGAACGGGGGTTCTCAACTAAATTCAGTTCTTTACAATGCGTCACATATATGAGAAAATTTTATGTTAAAGTGCCACATACATACTTTTCAGTGTTTTATAATGTATTCTTTGTTTTTTGAGAGAGCAAAAGCGCTGATCTGTAACAGTCAAAGCGCCAGAGGGGAGCATGGCTAAACGGTTAGACTAGAGCATGAGTCTCATAATACAATGGATGCAGGTTCGAGCCCCAGGCGCGGCAGTTCATGTCTCCTTGTTTCCTTGGGCAAGAAACTTTACTCTAATTGCTCTGTGGTTCGGAAGTCACATAAATCCGTTGGGCCCCTGTGCAAATGCTCCTTCTTGGGGCGCTGCATACAGTGTATACCTGGCGAGTCCAAATTTGGCCTATGCATTGCCAGTTGAGCCGTAGAACTTAGAAGGCAGGAAAAATAAGAACCTATTCCCCTTTATAAATTCCTTGGATAATCTCAAAGTCAAGATAAAGATAAAATGAACAAGACGCCTGATTTTATTTGTCAGAGATGAATGAAGAGGCTGTTGAGGTGCCAAAATATATATTTTATTGCCTACTGAGGAAACACAAGAAAATTGTCAAAAGTTACTCCTGAACTCCTCTAGGGGAGAAACACATACAGGCCCATAGCCAGGATTTTTCAAGGGGGATGATGATTTTCAAAACGTGGACCTTTAGGTGGGAAAATTTTCGTTTTTGTCAACCCTAAACTAATTTAAGTGGTTTTGACAAAATGACAAGCAATAAAAAAAGTTTTCAGTAGTTTTCCAAGCATTTTGTGTAGTATTTTTTATTATGAAATGCTTTGGACATTCTTTTGGTGGATATTTAGGGAATTTTTGTGGACCTTTTTTGTACACTGTCAAATTTAGGGGGGAGTGCAACGCCCCCACCGCGCCTCACTTGGATACGGACCTGTATATATATATTTAGAATAGCTTAATGAGAAAGGCTCCGGACTTTGCAAACAGAATACAAAGAGTGTCTGGAAAGGACAAAAATACACAATTATAATCCGATGAAATCACTATTAAGAATAGCTGAAAATCTGATCTGTTTAATATAAATCAATTCATATAGTTTTATTGTCTGTTTAAAACTTTTTCTCTGTTTGTCTGTGATATTCCTATGTGGTCTTATCAGCATCCTGTCTTAAGATACCTGTATGAAGGTCTGATGAAAGTAAAGTTACATAATTTCAACTCTTTTAATATGTCTAGTATGACAATGCAAACTTGAACAAAACAAAAAAACATTTGAAAGTTTCATAGCTCTAAGTTCTTGGCTCTAAACACTAACGCCACTGGGACATGACATTTGGAGGGAATCAGTTTATTCCAATAATTCTGTCTTGTACCATTTGACCATTTGATCAATTTCATTTAGGATATCATGACCTTTAATCTCAGCAAGGGAAGAATTTCATTTCGACTTGTGATCTAGATGAGAATCAAAATTGGCTGAAACAGGTTCAAATACTACATATACATAATTCAATGTGAGAAATCAATTCGCATATCTGGATGCTGCGAGAATCGATCCAGATGATTCTCGCCGAATGTCTGGCCCTATGATTTTTTTCTCCAAATTCTAGCTGCCGTCAGAAATCACAGCTTCAAATTAGTCAATTAGTCAGTCAATTTGGATGGAAATAAGTAAATTTCAGAATTTTTTTGGGAAAAAATGGAAACCCCCAGGACAATCACACCACTGATTATTTGGATATGTACAAGGGGTATCAAAAAGTTTCAAACTTTACCCAGAAGAAATAGAGACAGGAAAGGGCATCCTTAAAGCATCTTTACATAGTCACTGTGCAAAGTAACACTTTCCTCTCACTTTAAACTGACTCTCCACAGTCCATTATCATAGAGATCTTCTCTACTGAAAAAAAAATGCATTTTGTATTTTGATGAAAATCACAATTTTTATGTCGGCTATGTTTTATCACGTCATTGTGATGGCGTTCATTGACCTATTTCCATAATGTTGGTATCAATAGAAAGAAGAGACGCCATCTAATCTACCCACCATATACTATGGTATCAAACAACTCAACTTGGAAATTATTTTGCTTTTCATGTTTTCTGGGCACTGTAACCGTTCAAGTGCAGGGCCTAAAACTGGCCTAAATCATGCCGTGTGTCTCAATTTTCTCAATGCTGGTGAGGCTGGGGGCATGTTGCCAACCTCTATTATGACAAAATTTCATCAACATGGCTATTTCCTGTTTGGGTAAAGTTTAAAACCCCTTCATAAAAATCCACAGCATTTTCCACTTACCTTGTTTGAAGATGATGATTTCATCTTCATGTCCTGGTCTGCTGTACCATAGAGTGAAACATCTCTGGTTGTCCTCAGTGCACAGAATAGTCGTGTTGTCCGCTTGGATTTCACCTAAGATTTCGTCAGATTCGCCCCCTGGTTCCTGTATGGCGTTGGCATTAATGTCGTCATTCTGGCTGTAGTAAGCGCAGTAACTGGGTTGGAGAGATTTGGACTCGGAGTGTACACCTAAAATGTAAAAAATAAATAGTTGTGTAATTGCTTGACTATCACCTAAGATTTCATTGTGTTAAATTCGCCACCTGGTTTTTGTATGGCGTTGGCATTAGTTGCCATTATAGTACGCACAGTAACCGGGCTGGGAAGATTTGGACTCAAGAGTGTACACCTAAAATTTAAAAAAATTAATAGTTGTGTTGTTAGCTTAAATTTCGCCTAAGATTTTATTGTGTTGGATTCGCCACCTGGTTCTTGTACTGTCATCATTCTGGCTGTAGTAGGCAAAGTAACCGGGCTAGGAAGATTTGGACTCAAACAGAGATGCCACTTTTAAGGATTTTATCAGATTCTCCACCTTGTTCTTGTATGGCATTAGCATTACTGTCGTCATAATGGCTATAGTAGGCACAATAACCAGGTTAGAAAGATTTGGACTCACAGTGTACACCTAATATGTTAAGAATAAATAGTTGTGTTATCAGCTTGAATTTCACCTAGGATTACATCGCGTTGGATTCATCCACTGGTTCTTTTATGGCAGTAGCACCGTTTTCATCATTCTGCGACAAATATGAAAGGAAATAAGTTCATTTGAATATTTGATATAAACATGTGGTACTGCCAACTACGGTGGTACTGGTGCAGTGCTCCAAAGTACTTATAAATGTTATTCAATGGCAACTTTTTAGGAAGCTTAAAAAGTTTCCTTAAAATTTACCCTTAAATTTATTATTGTAAACAACACAGTGCCATCTTTGTCCATCTCGTTTGATGTAGAAACCAAGACGTAGTTAAATTTTCCAGACTATATTCACCTTTAAAAAATCAACTGGACTGAATAAACTTTGCTAAATTTGATATGCATTATAGATAGACGTCACTAACTACCACAAAATGGCGGATATCGTTTCTACCACAAAATGGCGGACTTCATCTTCCAAAAGTTTTCAGTTAAAAATCTCGAAAAATTGATTATCTTGGCACATCATTTGAGACTTGCAAGTAAAACAATGTATAATATTACCTTTCTGATATACTGGTTTCAAAATATAACAAGTATTCACTCTAGAAAATCACAATTTATCTGATCGAACGCAACACATGGAAAGAGGAACGCAACACATGGAAAGAGGAAAGTACGACTGTAGTACAATACTGCGATTATTACCCTACGAACAATGACCGCTACTGATGTATGATGCTACATCCGGGAAGCCAGAGCAAGAGATAAATCACCCGGATCCGTAGATGGCTCTATAAGTAGCTGCAAATATAATATGAGTTAATGTAGGAGAAGTATAGGATAGTATTCATTATATGAAAAGTATTTTGCCTTTTTTTTAGACATTTGGGCATCATTTCAATTATTTGTCTGTTAAAAAAAATGTGAAAATAAAAATCACAACTTATTTTTCAAAAGAAAACAATGCATGCAGGAACTTTAAGATAACAAAGGAATTATTAGAATTGAAACCAATAAAAATTCTTATCTTGCACATATCAAAACTGGATAGGTGCGTTTCAGATAGACACAAGATATTAGTCGGATATTAACACTTAAATGCATAAGGGGGTACCATTGTACCCAACATTTGGTTTTTCGGCGAGAATATTTTGGGCTGTTAATTTGAGATCGACCGCGTTGTTTTCGAGCTATTAAGCATAAATTAGCATTTTGGGGAGTGCGAAAAAAATTGATTTGCCCATAAAACCGCCCGTAGTAAAATTTTCCAAACTTTATTTCAACAATGTCAATGTATTCATGATCTCCTAATTTGAGCCAAATTTCATTGGAAAATTCCTTTGGAAAGTGTTTTTTTCAAATTTTGGCCAAAATCGAGATGTCGCGAAATGAAAATCGGTTATTTGGCCACTATTTTGAAACGGCACATATATTTTATATTTTTTTCCTGAAATATGTTTGTGATTAGTATACCTATATATGATGACACACCCCGAAAAAGGGGACTTTGCAACAGAACACCTTTCAAGAAACTGGTGAAAACAGGCGGCAAAAAATAAAGAAAATAATAAGAATTTTCGGGAGATTGTCTGTTATAAAATTTGATCGCCTTGATCAATTTCAACATGTAAGGTGTCATTTTAAAGCTTAGACAATGAGGTAACAGATGAAATGATAAAATCAAAATTGATATCATCTGCAAAGTCCCCCCTTTCGGGGTGAGCCTAGAACTAGTATCGTTCCCCCGGGATCGTTCCCCTCAGGATCTCCCCTCCCACAGACCCAGCAATGAGCCCGGGCAGCGCACTGTTTTCACTGGGATTTTAGTTTGATTCAGAGAGTACTAGATATGGTATAAACTAAATTGAACAATATTGAGAGCAAGAAACAAGGCTTAGGGTGAGCCATCACATATAGTGTAAAGATTATTAAATATTTCAGGCAGGAAAGTGGTTTTTATAAGGGAACCCCCCTATGCACTAACGGAAGTGCGGGGTACCTTATGCAGTTAAGTGTTAAAGTACTTCTATTCTAAATTTAATAAAATGATATCAGACAACCCTTAGCATTGTGATTATGATCCAAGGCGATAATTTCATAAGGTCAATGCAAGGAAACCCATTGGAAAGCGAGGTTTACCTGTCACTAATTAATTACCTCCTGGATTCCTAATCCCGTTATGAGTAGTATGTCGTTAGGGCGCCGTTAATTGAAGCGTCTGGCTGCTAATTGCCCTCAACATAAATGCACGCTAATACGCTGTGTTTAGGTTGTGCCTAGACTTGCTCCAAGTCTTTGATCAACATATTCCACTAGCATTTTAATTTCGCTAGCATCACAATTCGCTAAATTAAAATGCTGCTAAAATAATTGTTAACATAGCATTGAATAGCAAGATGATTCAAATTAGTGAAATTAAAATGCACCCAAACAGTGAGGGTTTCCAAATTCGCTAAATTTTAAGCCGTGAAATTAAAGTGCTTTACAGTATACAAGTGTATACTTGTTACATTTTGTTGGGACAATGTGTCTGCCTCTGAAATTATCTAGTTGTATTTTGTTGATGTTACAATAATGAAGGAAAATTAAAGGTAAAGCAATGCATTTGTGTTGCAAGATTGGTTAAAGGTGCAATTCATGATTTGGATGTGACAAAAAACCTCGCATGTTTTCGTGCTAAATAAGAAGAAGAGTGCATCATAAACATATTCTGAAAATTTCACTTAATTCCGACCATTCGTTTCCAAGTTACAAGCTTTCCAGCATTTTGAAAATCTCCATAGGCTACTGTGTTGTAATTACTGTCGGGGCCCCGACAATAATTAGAAAATGACACATTTTCTCACTTTTCTCAAAAATGCAAGCACGTATGAAAGAATGGTTTGGGGATCGTAACACATACCAGTTGACGATTCGTATTAGCTAAAAAACTCAGTTTTGATAGAGGTGACCTTGAGGGTGAAAAGTGGATCATGAATTTCCCCTTTAAGTTTCCCCAAATCAGGTCTGACAACAAATATCTTTTGAAAAAAGGGAAAAAAATGATCACGTTTAAATTTTGCTACAGCAACCCCCGGGGGGGGTACTGACATAGAAAGGTGATACGGGTATGTGCCGCCCTCAAGACCCCCTTTTCACGCCCTGTCTGCCGCTCCCCTAGACCCCCATTTCAAGCACACCCCTTAGTCCGAAAGCCTTATTTTCAAAAATTTTCAGTTCCCTAGCCTTATTTTTCGAAATTTAGTTCCCAAGACCCCCATTTCAAGCAAAATTTCGAAAATTTTTGCTTCCAGGGCCCAAATTTTGCCCAAAAAACTAGTTCTGAAGGGTCATTTTTTTGGTCCCTTCAGTTCTCTAGACCCCCTTTTCAGAGTCAATCTTCCGTTCCCTAGACTAGGGTTTCAGATATCGGGGCCGCACATCCCTACCAAAACCAAAGTTGAGTACCCCCCCCCGGGCAGCAACCCTCCATTTGTGAAATTGAAACGCTGCTCAAATTATTTATAAACAAAGATTTAAATTTGCTGCTGTTGTGTGACATCAAATTCCATAGCTACCAATAATACTGAGTAACTTCAGTGGCTAGAATTCCTTGGACAAAGTACTTACTGTATATAAAGCACTTTACTTTCACGATATTAAAATTTAGCGAATTTGGAAACCCTTACTTTTTGGGTGCATTTTAATTTCACTAATTTGAATCAACTTGCTATTTAATGCTTTGTTAACAATTATTTTAGCGGCATTTTAATTTAGCGAATTGTGATACTAGCGAAATTAGCGAAATTTTCATGCTAGCGAAATTTTCATGCTTTTACAGTATACAAAAATCCAGAGTTCAGGGCCCTGTTTCTTGCAATGCAACATGCACTCTGCATTTTTGTTATGCTTTCCGAGGAATTGTGGCACCAACTCTAGACCAATTTGTTGTTTTGTCATCCAATTTTCTCAGACATTTGGCAATTATCATCCATATAATTTATCTGTCTGAATGAATAATTACAATTGCTATCTATGCCATTATAAAACAAACCTTGCTTTGGGGACACATGTACTTTTTGCTTCATTTTTAAAGGTTATATGGTTAGCTATGGTTTTTAATTTCTGAAAATTCTGAAGGCGAGACATATGCTATGAATATTTAATATGTTATGTGCTGCTAAACTCTAAAAAAAACACATATTTAACCTAGATTTGAACTAAAAAATCCTGTTTATTAAAGTACTTATCTTATCAAATGCTATTTCAGTTCGGCGGAACTCACAATTCGGATACGTATCCGAATTTAGATACTCCATATCAAAATTCTGATACCCGTATCCAAACTTGGATTAAAAACAGCTGACACGGGATATCAGCTGAAATTAATATTCAGCTTCGCCGCGCACCACACCAGTACATGTATGTATAAAAGTCAACAACATTATCACCATTTGTCATCTAAATTCTAAGAAAGTTTTGGCCAAATTATTTTGCCTTCTGTGATAAGGAGCTATCAGGACATGTTTTGAAGCTGTCCCGCTGGAATTGCACAGATGGAAATGACATTTCCACAGATACATTTATCATAGATGCAAGAAAGATGTTCTACATGTACTTGTCAGCTTGCGCTATCGATTTGTTTCCTGCACCACGACAGGCATATCAGAATTCAGATACTCCTCCAAATCCTAATTCTGATACGGGTATCACAATTTGGATACAAATTGTACGTGGGTATCCAAATTCAGATACGTATCCGAATTGTGAGTTCCGCCGAACTAATATGTGGCCATCCACCACAAAACACCAGTAAAGTTGAGCTCTTGTAAACTTTGTCTTGTTGCAGATTCAAAAAGATAATATTTTCAGCTTTAAAGTGATCCATGTTTTAAAGGTGCAATTCATGATTTTGATGTGACAAAAAAACTCACCTTGTTTCTAGCTACATAAAAAGAAGAGTACACTATAAATATATACAGAAAATTTCACTTGATTCCGACCATTCGTTTCCAAGTTACATGCATTTTAGCATTTTAAAAATCCCCATAGGCTACTGTGTTGTAACTACTGTCGGGGCCCCAACAATAATTATAAAATGACGCATTTTCTCACTTTTCTCAAAAACGCAAGCGCATATGAACGAATGGTTTGGGGATCGCAACATATTCCAGTTGAGGATTCTTATAAGCTAAAAACTCCATTTTGATAGTGGTGACCTTGAGAGTGAAAAGTGGATTATGAATTGCAGGGACTTCCGTTTGAGGAGAGTGAGCTCTATTGAGCCACCCTGCTCCCCTCAAATGTTTTATGGAAGCTCAATTAATAGAGCACCTTGCATGATGGTATTAACATATAAATTTTTAGATAGCTCCCCTAATTGCTCCCTAAAGAACTTTAGGAGAGCTTCTGATAGAGCCCCTGGAAATTTCAAATGGAAGTCTCTGAATTGCCCCTTTAAGTTCATACAATACCTAGTTCATCTAGATGAACCTCGCAGGGAGCGGAGGGCAAAGCCAGATGAGCGAGCGCCGTAGGCGTGCCCTCGCTCATCGGTCTTCGCCCTGCACTCACGCTTTGCGTTTGCTGCAAGGTCCAAGGTCCTGCAGGTCCATCCAGAAGCAGAGTAATGATTCTTTGAAGGCCGGCATGGCAGAATAAGTAAAACTAAGAAAACTTGCTGATAGGAGCTAAGATATTTTGATGCAAGTACAATTTGTCCTGGATATGAACTTTTTCAAATGTTGAGTAAAATGGCACGCAGATAAAATATATTTTTTTGTTATCAATAATATGAATATAAATACAATGGGCAAGTAAAAAACGCTAGTTAAAAACAAAATGGATCAGTCTGAAGAAGGGCAGGTAAGGCACAGACAAGTTGTTTTTATGGCCTCAGGTCAGGGCCTCAGGATTGTCAGTAAAACAACATCTTGCATAAAACAACCACTTGAAATTCAATCATGTGTTAAAATTACATCCATGCCTTGCACATTGGAAAGTAGACTTCATTCAATGTTGATTAGACTTGATCAATCTAGTCTAGCCATGCAACCCTGTCCAGGCCCACTCGTCATTATGACACATCGCCTGTAGGATTCGGTCTACTTTACTGGGTACTAGATTTGCATAAACAACTGATACTTTAGAGGCTCCTCATTACTCTCACGACACCCTTTAGCACATCAAGAAACATATATGATTGATATAGCTGCATGCCTTAATGATAATGGCATAGTTAGTTTAGAAACTCTGTCACGACTATCCCAACGGTCAATCATGCTATGGCCACATAACCACCGGTCGCCGTCTGGAAATCGGAGCGCAGTGCGGAAACATATGAATGACATCGGTATGACATAATTGAATGCTTGCGTTGCCTGGTCGGGTACCAGTTGTTATTAGACCATAACTGAAGACATCATTAACAAGCCACAAGATTTTAACTCAATTCTTGTGGCATGTTTTCAATGCATGTGTCTATAAAAACTCATGGAAACCGACCGATCTTCGTACGGACAATGTCCGGTCAGTGTCTGCTGAATTTCTATCCTGTCCAGCAGAGGTCAAAAATCTTTCTAAGGGACACTTCTCAAACCCAGGCACAAACCAACAGGCTGAGAACTTGGTACCTAACCCTTTGCCCAACCCTGCTCTTTTCACCTGTTTTGTAAGAAAGAGGAGGACCTTGCATCAGATTTGGGTGCATGGGTGCATCACTTCATTCATGTTCCTTCTTCCAACTGTTTACTATAGACCTTTTCAAGACCCAACTTTTGACAAAGTGCCTCATTAACAAAATACCCAGAATGTAAAGTTTGTGTTCATGTTAACCAACTACATACAAATTTGAACTTGCAATCAGGGTTAGCACTGACTAGAGGCACTTTTAGTGTGGTGCGCTGTGAGGTGACTTACAATTTTAAGCTAAATCAGCTGATTTCAAATGCAAATTTTACTCTTTCTATGGTACCACCAGCCAAAAGTTGTTAAAAATTAGTGCATCTAATTATGTATGGATCTGGATATAATTATACTGCACTTTTTTGCATTGAAAATGCGAGGGAATTTCCACTCTAAAATTGTATTGACAAAAACGTGCACACTAATGAGCTCGTACATAATTGGTATTAGGTCACATGATCTGACGTTCCGGAGATTTTCAAATGGATTCTGAATATATCTATTTTAAACACATGCAACTTGAGATGCCTTATGTTTGTAAAATACAACATGATCATGGGTATAGCTAGAGATGCAACTTTAAAATTGAAGCTGACCTGACCTAGCTTAGCAAGACATAAGGCAGACTTTATATATAGCTCTCAAGCTTTCTCAACATCTGAAAGTGCAGACATACAGGAAGCATATAACAATATGATAAATCCCATTGTCTCGTTCAGGTCAAGCCTGATCAACATTGTACAGCAAATATGATATAAAGTTTAGTACAAGAAACACAAACACATTTTTTACACAGACTGGTGCCAAAACATAATGGGAGGTGATGTACCACATCAAGTCTGCCAAAACATTCACTATTGCCAGAAAGTGGGCAAAAAATTGGGGATAGGTCTGCATAGGTACTAAGATTAAGAGATCCTCCACCCAAACTCTCAAGCTTAGAATCATTTTCAGGAAATCACTCAGTCAAAAATTTCCCCTTTGATTCACCCCCCCCCCTTTACAGCAAGCTATCATAACAGTATGGACTACCTCAGGAGCAATTTTATGTGCTCATGCATACATATTCCCACTCTATCAGGACTTTTTGGTAAATTTCTTGAATTTTGCTGGTTGGATTTTGTTAAGGTGCGTTTGCACTGTGACGTAGGGTAACGACGGAGGGCAACGAACTTGTAACTGAAAACGACTGATAGTAACGATAGTGTGCGTAGCTAGCGGATTGTGTGAGCGTTAACTGACTTTAACTAATGATGATGGGCGGATAATTCAAAACTGCTATTCGCAGGTCTACGTTGCTTGTCGTTACCCCTAAGTCATCACAGTGTAAACGCACCTTTTGGAAGAGTCTGGTGAGGGTTAAAAATCGGATCCTAGTCACAGCCTGAGTGAAACAATCCTCTAGCCCTTTCTTTTCTCAACATCTCAGAGTGCAGACTCACAGGAAGCATCAAACAATACACAATATGATCAAATGGCGTCTCGTTCAGGTCACTCTTGTAGCAACCTGAACCACAGCCTGAACATGACACAGAAACTGAGAGAAAAGATATTGTTTGTATCCCATCATGCATTGCTTAATTAACTTTGATTTATGGGAATTCCATAAATTACTAATCACATAATATTTCCTACACAAACCATTCCATAGGAAGCAATGCATTATGGGATAGAGATGACATCTTCTCTTATGCTAACCTAATAGGATGGTGGTTACAGTCAATGAGACCTGCACACTGAACTTATCAACGCAATATCGGATCTTGAAGGTTGTAAGGGGAGCCTAGGATTCCGTCATATGGGTGGGAATGCTTGGCTTTTTATCAGGCACCTGCGTTTAAAAAAAAAATCAAGATCCATGGTATCACTATCAACCTGGTACTCTCTCTGAAAGTATCACATGGCATCAAATTCTTCTTTTTTCCCTGAATCTTGGATAAATTAATTAGGCCTACACCTTTCCGGTCATATGCTATACGGCATGTAAGTGAAAAGGGCATCTAGCATGATATATCTATCATTGAAATTTGTGTTTAATTTTTGCAGTTAAGTTGTGATGTTGAGAAGATTTTTTTAAATGCTTCCAGACTAAAAGGGTTAAGTGTCTGAGGCAAGTCCTGTACAACACCTGAATATGTGCTTCCCTGGCAACAGAGCTCTGTGAGGCTTCTTTTTTCTTCAATGAAACCTAAACCCTGGGGGAGAGGTTCCCCTAACTTTGGTTTTGGTAGGGGTGTTCGACACAAACCCTAGTCTAGGGAATGGAAGATAACCCCTGAAAAGGAGGTTAAGAGAACTGAAGTGATCCAAAAATGACCCTTGAGAACTAATTTTTTTGGGGCTAAATTTGGGCTCAGAAAGCAAAACTTTCTTTAATTTTACTTGAAATTAGGGCTGGGTACTGAAAATAGGGCTTGTGAACTAAAGATTGTGCTTGAAATGGGGGTCTAGGGAGCGCAGGCAAGGGGTGAAAAGGGGGTCTTGAGGGCCGCACATACCCATTTCACATTTCTAGGTCAGTGCTCTCCCCCTGCCCTGGGGTGAAAATACCCTCTATTTTCACAGAAATGATAGAATTTCTGCATTTGATAATACATCAATATTTGTTATTTCTAAACATGTTAAATTTAAATATGAAATAAACAGAAAAGTAAAACATTACTCTTTGACTTTGTTTAAAAAATGTACCGAAACTACTTTGCCCTTTTGCAAAAATGATTAAAAATTGACTACTGTTCTTACATATTGATTTTCCTTCCCGTGTCTTGTCATGACAGGTAATTTAGCCGAGATGTTTAATCAGTGTCTGGGACTCATAATAAATGTTATCTTGGATGCAATGTGTACCTTGTTGATAGACATAACATTATTTGAACATAATGACATGATAAAGTCTACATCAGATCTATTTGCCGAAGTTTTGAATTCAATCAAGATGGATCAAATCCTTAAAATGATAGAAAGATTCAATTTTGTACCACTAAATGTAATATTCCATAGATTCAATTTTGTACCACTAAATGTAATATTCCATATTATGGGACATGAGATGTATGAGGCGACACACCACAATTTCAGGTCATCTTTCTTCCTCTTACCTGACCCTTACCACCCCCCCCCCCCGACTTAAAGGGGGGGTATACATGGTTGGATAATGGAAGGGATAATCATGATTATGGGTTTTCAAATAAAAGCCCCGTCTTCCATGGGCCTATACTATCAAATGTTGACGATTTTCGATCTATTCTATTAAAATATACGCTGTATTGTGAATTAATGTTCAATTTCTAACTTTTTATGATTATATATTGCTTCTCGATGACCTCTGTGGTATTTTTGAGTGCGA
>JXSR01S075407.1:33985-49001 GCA_000969725.1 Ophiothrix spiculata | reverse complement strand
ATGAGAATCCAGAAGTGGAGGGTAGTTCAAAAAGATCTGAGGCTCTAGTTTTCAGATTCAAACAGGCATGAGAATCCATCTGATATTTCCAGAATTTCCTGCGAAGTATTTGACAAAATTTGCAAGAATTTTCCTGCAAGTTAGCCTGTTTTTAATGATTTTTAAGCAGTTTTCTGTAAAAGTTCTAAATCTAAATCTCATGCCTGTTCAGAGAATGATAATAGCTCATATACATGTAGCTTAGACTCATTTCAGGACCCATGTTAAATTCTGAACGATAATCGTATTGCTCATGTTCTAATTTAGGTTCAAAACTTTTTGACTGCAACTTATTGAAGAAAATAAGGTAGATGGTTTTTCTAAGTAGTGTAAAATATTAAGGCAGTTGAACAGTTTTGAGAGTAAAAATGTGGCATAACGGCATTACAAAATCACAACACTTTAAAATCATTGTTGTTTGAAATAATCTTAAGAACAAGTTTGGAGAAATAATGGATAAACCTGATCTATTTCAATTTTTTATGTACATTATGTTCATCTTTTTAAAGTTCATGACGGTTCATTGTTTATGTGAGATGATTTACTTGTGAGAGCAAGAAAGTTGTATCTTTAATAGCTGCCATTTTTCATAAGTTTGCATCACATATACATGTAGATCTTTTCAAAACACGACTTTCCAAGAATTTCCGAAGATGATTTTTAATACACTTTCAGGCAATTGCCCGACAGAAAAAGTGACCCTTTAACACAATAACCAGAATGTTAAGTTCAAGTTCTCGTTAACTGGTTGCTTACAAATTCGAACTTGTAATTAGAATAAGCACTAACAAGTCACTTTTTGTGTGATGCGCTCCGAGTTGACTGGCAATTGTAAGCTTAATCAGACAATTTCAAATGGAAATTTCACTCTTTCTGTCAGTGAGTATATGGAACCCCAAGCTCAGAATTCAGAATCAGTTTCTCTAACCATGTGAGTCTAACTATATTTATTTTTCACTTCTATTGAACTGCAAATGCAAGAGAATATTCGGAAAATTTTGTTTACAAAAATGTACATGCTAATGAGCTCGTACGTGATTGGTTGATAAAACGGCCACGTGATCAACGTTTTGGAGATTTCCGAATGAATTTCGAAAAGGTGTATTGTTTGATGTTCACTCTTGGGTCACTGTCAGTGGTGCTTGAAATTGTTCCTCTTCTTAAGGGCCCTGTCAACCCTCCATTTTCAGAAAGTGGTTTTGCTCTGTAACTCAGCAACTAATAATAAAATCCATATAAAAGTATACATTTCTAGATGTAAATTTGCATACTGAAGACGCTGGTCAAGTCATTTTTGGACAAAAATGTGAAATTTTGGCCCTGGTCCAAAAATCATGTTTTTGGCCCCAAAATTTACGGGAAAGCTAACTACACTTTGCTTTGGTAAAATTTTGATCTGCTTTACTTTTTAGAATCTAGAAAGCAATATCTAGGAAGGAACGCTTTTTTCAAATTTTTGATTTTTTTCTTCATTTTGAAATATTGCCAAAAATAGGTCAAAATCCCACTGCTGACACCAAAATTTGTGTCAGAAGTGGGATTTTTGAGATTTTTTGGACCAATTTTTGACAATATCTCAAAAACTAAGAAAAAAATCAAAAATTTGAAAAAAGCGTTCCTAGATTTTGCTTTCTAGATTCTAAAAAGTAAAATGGTTCGACATTTCACCATAGCAAAATTTAGTTAGCTTTCCCGTAAAATTTTGGGCCAAAAAATTTGATTTTTGGACCTAGGTCCAAAATGACACATTTTGGTCCAAAAATGACCTCACCATCATGTTCAGTATGCAAATTCGCTTCTAGAAACATATACTTTTTTTGGATTTAATCATCCGTTGTTGAGTTACAGAGCATAAAATATTTCAGAAAACGAAGGGTTGACAGGGCCCTTAAGTTGTCATCTTAAGAACCGTTTCAAGAGCCACTGATACGTGAGAGACAAGTTAGGAGGGTTTTGTTGCATTCTAGTGAAAAGGTGACATATGGTAGCCATAGCAGATACAAGTTTCTTAAAATCACATGATGTGCTGAACTTTCTGGAATGTGTAGAGATAATATGGTATTTCTTACCAGGTTTTATCATTATTATGTTCTGAGCTGACCGATTTCCAAAAAAGTCACATATGTGAGGCTATATGTCCAAACGTGTTCGCTCACATCAGAGACATTTGGGCACTCCACACGCAAAGCATCAATCTGACTTAATGTGGATTTGAGAAGTTCAGATTGTGTCGATCATTGTGTTCTGAGGACGAATCGCCAATCCAAATTGCGTATTAACATGCTAAAATGTGTGTATCATGCAGTCAGTAACACTCAACTGAGTCATTAAGTACAGTTAAATTAAAGATTGATTCACCCCTGTAGAGAGCACCAATACACTCCTATACTTAAAATCGCTATCAAAAACATGTCAACATATCCTGCTGTTCCAGAGAGATATTCACTCAAACAATTGTATAATTTTGAAATAATAATTTAAAACTATTCGTCAGCACTCACGTTTTTGGTCGAAATTTTCTCTGTCCTCAGCGAGTGGTGTCTGAGTTGTATCTGACTTCTAATTTCTTGCTCTGGATGTTGGTGGTGGCCTTCTTGATGTTGCCAACAGGAAATCATAATTCTTTGGAAGTTCATGGCCCCAGTCCCTATTAAGGGACTCTGTAATCAATTAGCCCTTTTCACAATTTCGACTACGCATGCACATGGGAATTTTCCGACGCTGCTTTGGGAGATAAATGAAGTGCGACTGTTTAACACATTTTCAATGGAGTGAATTTTCCCGTTATCAAAATAATTATGATTTTGTGCATTGTATCTGTTCACAAATAACAACAAAAGAACAAAAGAGAAAACATTTGAAACTAATATGAGCGACATTTTTGTGAAAACAGCGAAGTTCAATCCCTTTGAAATACGTTATAGTCACGTTTAATTTGCTTATCTTCACTCGATCGCGAGAAATTACCCACGATGCATGTTGATTCTGAAAATGCAAAAGGTCTTATACTCATGCAATGCAATCACTCAGTGGTATGTAATTTTCTCTTTTAAACGATTTCCTTTGTTTTGTTTGAAAATTTATTGAAGGCAAAATGTTAGCTTTTTCATTTCATTTTCAGCCCATTTTGTATGTTCCAGGATCCCACTTATAAGTTCTACTAAAAATACATTTAAAGGCAGAACAAAAGATTGTCCTTATCATCCTTCTTGAAAAAAGCTTAAGATGAGAAACAATTATTTTATACAGGGTGTATCAGAAAAGAGTGCATTCCGGCAAGATATGATACTTTATCGGTCAAAACTCTGAATAACCCATGCAAGAAAAAAATGACATTGAATCTGACAACTCTTCTTTTCTATATGTATGATTTTCTCTCCAAATTTATTATGTACTAAGGACTTATGAAAGACAAACATAGGGGCATTCTAAACGGAGTGCTGATCCAGATGCAAACGCATCTCAGAGATCCGCATCTCCGTAGACCGCTTGCACGTACGCGTACACTGAGTGCTGTGCAGCAGATCCGGATCTGACGCCCATGTAGCCACAGTCTTCTGTAAAGCGGTTTACGGAGATGCGTCTTCATCTGGATTTGCACTCCTGTGTAGATTGCCCCTTAGTTAGTATTTGCTGAAAGAGAACGTGAATTGGCTGTGACAGGACCAAATTATTGTATATTTTGAAAAATCGAATTATGCTCCTTTAACTCATGGTGTAAAAGACAAAACAGGGTTATTTGCAATTTTGGACTAAACTGATGAGGTGTTGAGTCACTTGAGTATCAAAATTATGTGTTTGCTTTGTATGCACAAAAAAGCTTTAAAACCAGATAATCTGAGTTATAAGTTACACCTGGTTTAAGTAAAATTTTCTATCAGCTGAATATATTTTGTTAACCATGTTTGTCATATTTTAGTATTATTTTCAAGGTATTTTGTTAAATCTTTAAAATCTGCATTAATCAAATGCAAGAAAAGGTCGCAACACTCTATACTTTGATCAACACACGATAGGCGGGAATTATGAGACTTTGCTTCATCCGCAAGTAAACATAATCCTACTTACACACGCACCGAAGGTACTGATTCGCGAGTCACACAAACAACGCGCACTGCACCTCCTGCAGTTGTTCAGCTATGCACACGCTTATCTGTATCAATTCCACGATGTGAAGAAGCCCGCCTATTTGGTGTTGATCAAAGTATATAGTATTACATTTAGCTTAAAATTTTGTCTTAATCTTAAACCTTTTTTTCCCATACAGGCCTTTATGATCATTTTGTTGATATTATATTCAGGAGAAATTAATGTGCGACAATCTATTTGGATATTTGTATTTAAGGGACGAGCCTAGATTCCAAGTAGAAGTAAAAACATATAAAAAGCTCTAAATAAAGCTTTGAAATGTAGTAAAACAAAAATCTGCACATATATAGTCAAAAGTGGAGAGGAAAAAATCAAGTCCGTACAGAATTGCAATTATTTGAAATACAAATTCAGGGAAATTACCTGTTAGGATATTTCTATAAACATGTTCTATCGATTCATGTTAAAAAATATGTTGTAAGAAAAATAGTGGAAGAATCTAGGCTAGTCCCTTTAATCACAATACCAATGTGCAAGATGAGCTTGAACTGATTGGCCAATTGATTAAAACTAAAGAAACAATCAAAATGCATTCAGGTATTTTTGCCCAACAGAGTAAAAACGCAGTATGTGCATTGCAGATATATTGCAAGTTATACCGTTTTTCCTTGCAGAAATCCTGCACAAATGAGCAGACGATCAGTGCTCTTTCACTCCCGAAATTTTTTTTCACCATCTGTCCTAATTCGACGGAAAGCCGCTCTGAGCGGCTCACAGAGACCTAACTTTATGATAGCATACGATTATTGTAGTGCAAGAGGGTTGTCCTCTTTGATAATAAAAATGATGGCGCAAGATAGCTCTTTGTTTCAACTGCTTTGCTGGCAAATTTTCGTCCAATTTGGGCTTGAAGTTGTTTTTTTTAGAGAATTTGAAACAATTGCATTAAAAATGGAAATTCCGGCAAATCGTGCACGCTTTTGCGAGCCGCCACAGCGGCTTGCTGTATTGAAAGAGTTGAGCATACAACCTTCTTGCATGTGAATGGATTGAAGTGAAATTGCATGCTAAAAGGACGCATCTGCTATGTTTTATAAATGCACATACTGCGTTTTTACTTTGTGGGGCAGATTTTATCCTTGTTGTAAACCACTTTCATGTTGGCGTGATCAATGGAGTATTTCATCTATATTCTAGGCATGTGTAAAATATTTTTGACAATTGAATTTATCGGTAGACCATAATTGTCAATAGGCATTTAATGTATCCAGAGTTGCCCCCCCTACTTGTCAATTCCTCATTCCTTTCATCCCGGTCAGACCAAGTAAGAAAAAAGGGGCACCAAATGTGATGACTCACCCCGAAAAGGGGGACTTTGCGACAGAACACTTTATAAGAAATAAAGAAAATAAGGAGAGTTTTCAGCAGATTTTCTGTTATAAAATTTGATCTCCTTGATCAATGTCATCACATAAGGTGTCATTTTAAAGCTTAGACAATGCTGTAACAGATGAAATATCAAAATTGATATCATCTGCAAAGTCCCCCCTTTCGGGGTGAACCATCACAAATATCATTTCATGGCTGAGAATTTTTATATCGGTGCATTAATGTTAACATAGATATTATATGTATATTTTGAAAGAAAATAATACTTGTCAATGGCTACATGTATGTACTGATGTTTTGATTTTAGGGTCAAATAGCTTGATATAATCTTAATTCCATGGCCAGTTTTTGATCTGTATCTAATGCAACAGCTTAGTGATTAAAGGGGTGGGGTGTTTGGATGGATTTTAGGAGTCACCCATGCCAGTGGCGTGCCCAGGATTTTTTGAGTGGGGGGTCACAACCATCAGTTTCCCCCGAATGATCAATAGTGGCAGAAGGGTAAAATGTGATATTTTTAGATTTTTTTCATAATGCGCGTGTAGCGCGCGAAAATTTTTTCAATTAACGCAAAACACGGCAAATTTTGACTGAATATTGACAGAATAACAGGAATTTCGCGCGAAGCATCCAAATATTCCCTTTTTCATACTTAAATTATCAAAAACAAAGGGAAATTCAAGGTATTTTCTTCTCTTTCCCTCTGATTTTTTTCTCTCCTCCCCTTTCTTTTCTATCTTTTTTGTGTCAAGATGCCCGAATGGGCCGTTTCCCCCGACTGACTCATCAAACTGGGGGGGCACGTGCCCCCCCGGCCCCCCCTTTGGGCACGCCACTGACCCATGCTGGATTTGTACTAAAAGGTGGCTCAAGGGCGTACCCCATTTTGGCACTTATAAAATCAAAAGGGTGTGGTTCGTGTTGACCACATTTGGTACTTTTGTAAAAAACTGAACCTAGGTATCCCTGCCAGTCTTAGCTCACTATTGCACTTATAAGAATCCCCCAATAAAACAAAACAGCACCTCGCATTTTGTAAAAAACGTTTGTATCGAACCATATATTCAAATGCAAACCTTGGCCTCTGAAAGGTACCACCTTCGTTAAATCCAAAAACAATTCGAAACAACTCAAAAAGTCTGCCAAAAACCTCAACTTCATTACGCTCTTTAATTTGAAGGGAAAATTCATGTGGTTATAAATTGCAGTGCATGTATGTGCCATTAGAACAATGAGATTAAAACGGGCATTTTTTAGTAACAAGCAAGAATTTCTCAAGAATCGTAATTGTATTAAGGGGTCTGAAATTACCTTTTGTCGGTTTGTTTGGTGGACGGGGGATCTTGGGTAGTAGGAAAACTGAACTGAATGGAAATGTGATAGGATACATTTTTTGTAGCATGCAACTCGGAAACTTTTTTGGCTTTGCCCACTATATATACTCTATAAATCTTGAAGTATGCAACAAACAGCGGATTAATGCACATAAACCAATATGACCATACGGGAAAGTAAATTAGTCCCTATTTTTGAACCCTAACCACATACCCAATCTTGCTGAATATTGACAAGAACTTACATTAAATGTCTGTCCATGTGTTAGCAACAAAATTAGCCAAAAATAATACCAAAATCATGAACGATTCATGTACAAAAATATTAATACGCAGTGATATGGCGTTAACAAATCCCAATCAATCATTACTAGTCTCTTACACAATACGAAACCACCATGCAATTCACAATATTGTAGAATATAAGTGATATGCTATGGATCTCGTAACAGAGTCTGATTGCTTGTTGCATACTTCAAGGTTGATAAAGTATAGGGAAAATCATTGATACGGCAAAGAGAAGTGTGAGAATACCTTTGATTTTATATTTCAATGTCTCCTATATCGCAATACTATAATGGTCTAATAAGTGTAACAATTGAACGGTGCTTTGTACTACATGATAAATAATTTTTGAATCAAGACAAGGTTTATTATTGGGGCAAACACAAGAGCTTGGAATGTACATCCATGTTGTACATCCCAGGAAACTACATATATGTACATCCCAAGCTCTCGTGTAGTTTGGCCCATTGTTTCAAATATTTTTGGACCTAAAATTGGGAGCCTTGCGTATCACAGATGTGCAACTTGCGCAGGTACACACTTTTCTGGCCTTCACTGTTGATTGGAAATGATGATGTGTACTTCATTATATCCTGTGTTCGTGATAACTTGTTTTTAAACATTCATATTGACAAGCTCATGTCCGAAATCTATTTGAAGCTATAATTGAATATAGGAATACAACAGTGACCCATGTCCATGCTTCCCCACTAAGACCAAAGAAAGAATATTGTTCTATAATGATGACTATAAATGCCATTCAAAAATCAATACTGGGCATTGATCATCATTTCCTTTTGTATGGGTAAGGCAGCATGGACTTGGGTCAGTGTTGCTTTCCTATATTCAATCGTTAAGGGCTCTGTCAAACATCACCGTACAAAGCGCAAACATATGAATAATATACAAAAGTTTCACATACTGAATGTGTGCCAAACGGACTACCGCCGTATGGATAACGAATTGAACATATACGTAACGGACAAACCGTACGGATAACATATTGAACATACTTCTAATGAACACATGACGAACACAATGTATAAACCAAAACAATAGTGTGATTCTGTGCGTTACACATACGTTTGGCTTTATACGGTGATTTGTGACAGAGCCATAAGGTTCATTCTTTGAGAAAAAAGGAAAGGTCGGGAATGAGTTGGTTTGTTTATTTATGATAAACATTAGTTTTGTTTTTGTAGAAAATGTACTTTCTACATATTTGTATCTTCAAAATGTGCTGCTAATTATTTTCTAAGCTTTAATCTTGTTGTCAAATATTTTTGTGTTGAGAGGTCAAGTATAAAAGATAAGCATATTTTCTATCTTGGTTAATAAATGACTTTATTTTTTAGAGGGTAACTGAAATTTAGGTTTAGGAAAGGGTCACAAGTTTTAATTGGCATAGGCCAAGCTTGAATTATTTGGACAGTGCAAACAAAAATACTTTTTTAGATGTACATATTTTGAATATACGAAGGGGTATCAAAAAGTTTGAAACTTTACACAGAAGAAATGGCGCCAGGAACAAAATTTTTGTGCAAAGTAGCATGTTTCTACCACTTTTAACTTAGTGTCTACAGACCGTTATTGTAGCGATCCTCTCTATTGAAAAAAAAAAGATTTTATATTTCAATGAAAATCAAAGTTTTCAGGTCGGCCGTGCTTTATTACACCATTGTGACATCATTCATTCATGGACCGATTTCCATAATTTTGGTATCAATGGATAGAGGAAATCTGATCCGTTACTATGGTATTAAACAACTAAAATTTGATTGTGTAGAACTTCAAATGCAGAGACTTAATTACACCACATGTCTCAATATTTTAAGTTTAAAACTTTTTGATACCCCCTTGTACATAAGTTAATATAAGGTTTGAAAATGGAATACCTGTGATTGTCACACAGTTGTACTTTGAAAATTCACACCTTTTAAGCTTTCAGATAAATTTTAACTTTCGCAAAAAATGTGTTTGACCAAGATGCAAAACATGTTTTTCTTTTTTACTTGATTATTTTGTACTTTTTATTTGCATTATTTGTATGATTGTTTGTATTATTTAAGTACCATACCATTTGAAATTATGATCATTTTATGCAGAGATTTTCATGGGATTTCAGAGTTCATGATTTGGTGCAATTGAGTTGTGTTGCCAAATTTGATTGTACTCGTGATGGCAACTCAGATTAAATGTTCCAAAGGACATTTTTTAAGCATTATCTCTCAAAAATATGACCATTTTATGCAGAGTGAGATTAGCAAGGGATTTCTAAGTTGATAATATAGGCAATTCATGTCATGAATCTATAGTGTTGCCATTTTGATTATACTAAATATGACAACCCAGATTTATGTGTTTTAAATATGTTTGTTTTTGTATTGTGCTTAGTAATTTCTCAAATTTTTATGGAGCACTTAAAAACTCAAACCGTGAGTTCTGGCCAGTTGCTATTGTTTTGAACAAAACAACTCAGACCACCGGTTGAGTTTTGAAGGGGGCCCCGATATTTCTTCTTGATTTGAAAGGCTATCACTGCAAACTTCATGTATATCTATCAAAGTCTTAATTTGGTTGGCAGCTGATTTAGTTATGTAATTCCATTTGAATTTTAACAGATTTTCCAATACACACTTAAAAAAAGTCATTCAAATTTCAAATCACTGTAAGTTGAACACAACCACCCTTGAATCTTTACAATAACTCTGCTGTCCCATTTCTAAGGGCACATGCCCTTATGTCTCAGCCCACCCCCAGTATATAACTTTTCTTGAATTGCAGGGTGTATTCGAATATTTGTATATTTTTGCCATTACTTTTTAATGTACCATCATGATCAGTGAAAATATCTTGGGAATTATGTTATGTGGTTGTATAACATGAAAACAGAAGTCCACCAAAAACATTTGCATATATTATTAGTATGGATTAATAAACGCATAGATTAAGAATATGCAATTTGGATAATTGTATATGCTGATATAGGAGCATACTTTTTATTATCACCTCGGACAAATAAGGAAAACGAAATAAAAAGTAACCACCCCTCATTAAAATTAGCTTGCTCTATTAAATTCAAATCATTGTTGAGTTTATGTAACACAAAAATAATAAATCCCTCATTTGAAGTCACTGTTGATGGGATTACATAAACGTTTGGATTGAGTTGCTTCAGCAGCCAGTCCACACTTACAGGTCAGTTGACACATGACTTCAAATGTCACTGTTTTGCTTGGCGTTATGCGTACATCATTCAGGAACTAAATCGTATGTCTTGAAAATTCCTGCCCCAATTGATTGATTGCATTGAAAAACATGATAAAGCGGGAGTTTGAAAGCAGGGTCTCCGAACAAAACAAGGTGCGTGCACATACTAGCAGGCAAAACAATAAAAAAAAATGTCAGCTGGTCTGTACACACAGCTTGCGGAGATTATATTACGTTTGAATGCTGTTTGAGCGGGAAATTCAAATTGTTGTTATGAAACATGTGAACAGTGTGGACGAGTTGCCTGGGAACATGCAGCAGGGATGAAAGTTTTCAGGAAATTTCCTGAATTCAGGAAATTTTATTGAAAATATCTTGTTTTCAGGAAATTTTGCCCTGTATAGAAGAGTAGGAAAATTGCTCTTTCCAGAAAATTTGAAGACATTTCAGGAAATTTTGGCTTCGATGAGGGATGCAGTATCAATAATATTTAGGACCAATATAAATGATGTCTCATTTAATTAAGCTAAATGACATCCAGTGCTGAAAATAACTAAAAATTGAACAAGAAAAATCATTCGTTGAGGAAGATTACAGGATGTTCAAAAATAGGTTTCTATAATAGTTTGCCAATAAACCTTTGATATCATTGAAGTATTGTTCCTGATCATTTGGATGCTCAAGTTGTGTAATGGCATAAAAATCTCAGATTTTTTTTAAAGGAAAACTATAATATTTTAGATGTTGATTCCCTGTATACGCTTACAATGGTACACATCTTGTTTGAAAATGTAGTTGCAAAAATTTTGCTATATTAGCAGGGTATGTAGTAGTATTGGTATTATCAACTTTCTAGATCCAATGATGTTTAAAATAATGCTCAAATAGAAATATTTTGTATACTTCCAGAAAGCTTACTCACTCCATTCTTATTAAAGGTGATATTGGCAGATGTTTGCAAGCCCAACAAAATCGTAAGACTGACATTTACAGTATGTGCAATTTTAGTCAATACCTGAAAGGTACACCCCCGCTCTAAAGTATTTCCACACGAAAACTTTATTCAGCCATATCTCAAAAGGTTTTTTTCCGATTTTCATCATTTTGTGACAGATGTTGTATAATTATCGAACTACAGTGTGTCCCAGAATAAACCTTACAATCTTTGCGTGCAATTTTCATGAATTTAACGGATAGTTCGAAAGTATGTAAAGGTTGCATTTTACAGCCCATGAATTGAACTTTCAGATACTGTTTGTTTCATTTTAATCGGTAATGTACAACAAAAGTTATGCTTTGTCAAATAATTGAATGTAAAATTTGCTGGTCCAATTTCACGAGTTTGTAAGTTCGCCTTGAATGAAGCTCTATTGAGTATCGTCATTGATTTGTTCACTCAACCGTTACGATGTTTAATTATTTACTGCGCACAAGTTTTCCAAGGTGACTCATTTTTATTCCATTCAGAAACACCCTTACTTTATGGCCAATAATCATGAAATTGGACCAGACAAAAATCCACCCAAAAGTTTGATACAACATAACTTTTGTTGTATACTACTGATTGAAAAATCCACCCAAAAGTTTGATACAACATAACTTTTGTTGTATACTACTGATTGAAATGAAACAAACGGTATCTAAAAGTTCAACTCATGGACTATAAAATGCAATCTTTACATACTTTCTGACTATCTGTTAAATCCATGAAAACTGCACGCAAAGATTGTAAGGTTATTCTGGGACACCCTGTAACTAATCTGGAATTGCATTCATTGCATTTGAAAAATATGGCATGTAAAGCACATTACTACTTTCGTCTGCACACAAAAAAAATGAGTTTATATACATTTCTGCTATCTTTTTTTTAAAACTTACAACCTGAAAATTTTCCATACGGTTACAAGGTAATAATGTTGTTATGAAAAATTGATAAGTTACACATTATTGAGATTTGCACTTGTGGTGTATTTGTATATGGCCCATGAAATTAGCCTTTTCTATGGCAATGGAAGATTAAATATTAAAACAAACATCTATTTATTCATATCGAATATAGATAAGTAACATATACTAGTATGAATCTTTGATTATTTTAGGTCATTTGTTATAAAAAAATGAGGTTTCTGAAGGTTTTTAATTACACGGAAATACTTTTGAGCGGGAGTGTATATTGTTCTTTCAACTCTTTGTATGGCAGCTGAATTCATCGGCTCTTGTATGTAGCATCACATTTTCAACTATCTAATTATGACAGTTGTGAATAAAACATTCATTAAAGCATCAAAATTGTATGTCGAGAATTTGCAAACTCAAAAACATTTTCTTTTGAAGAACATTAGTGTTTCGAGCTGCGCTTACAAATACAAATATGAATTAAAACGACCCTTGACCCAGTGTTGAAATTATTTTTTCTCATTACTCTAAATGGGCAATACCTCAATACTGTTATTGTATTTATATTGCAACTTTCATGAATTCATCAAAACATGAGAAAAATAGGCTGTGACGAGCAAGATATCATTTTTGTCTATCAAGTTTCTCTATGTAAAGGCTTTGTCGACATGCTATGAAGGTTAACAAAAGGATCATTTGTGTCAGTCTTGGTTCTTATAGAACTGTATATCACCCCATCCCTTGTCATGAATGTCCGGGGGTCGATTTCACAAAGGGGCCGCTTCAAAATTTGACAGGCGGTTGCCTGTGGCGGTTCAACCGGAATAAACAATAGCCAACCAACCAGAACGGTCAGACAACTGGCAGTTGAGTTTTGAAGCAGCCCCTTAAGAATTACGATGCATCTTAGTTATGAAGTGTTTAGGATGACGTAAAATGACGTAAAATCCTGCATAATCGTTCACCACATCGTATGTTATAGGAATTTGACACAGGGAAAATTGACATACTTTGTAACGTTATGAAAGATCAAAGGGTAATCGCAAGTTAACGATGGATTCGATCAACTAAACCTATGTAAAAGAAATTCTCTGCCACTTTTTAAAACCAAATTCATACCTAAATAATGTATTTTGCTAAGGAGCACTTCAATACCTGCCTGGCGGTTACCACCCGGGTTCTGGCCAGTCTGAACAATGGCAACTGCCCAGAACATTATGTACCTTATCAATTTTGAAAATGTGAATTGACAGCTTATTTAACCTCAAAAGGCATTTAGAATGTGGTGAATATTACAGCCGTCACACTCCATGCCAGATGCCCACCCAAATCACTTGTCAGTCAGTGATATTCCTTCTACTGATTTATGCCCCAAGATATCGTGTCAACATCAGAAAAACAACATCCTAAACCGATCGGTCCAATATTTGGTTCCCTATGTTACGCCAATCGAAATTTTTTTCAAGACCTGAGAAACTTATACAATTTTCATAATGAGGTGTTACCAATTGTTACATAAATGTAAACGCCATTATTTTCGCGCTCTGTAATTTTTGCGTACGATCAATTTTGGACCATTTCGCACGTTTTTATTTTCGCCCAAGTGAACATTGGCTGAGTATGGAATTTCCTTTGCAACAAATACACATTAATTTTTGCGGTGCATGTATTTTCATGCTAACAACATTTTGCGTAAAGTAGCGCGAAAAATATCACTTATACAGTATTATTGCATATTGAAATTGCAGGAGGTCAATAACTCACCTTTCATGTTCCATGTGGGATAAATCAAGATGGCAGCCATTTAAATAGGATAAACACTTAGTGAAATGAAGCATCACTAAAACTCTCAACCTTAAACAAAACTTCTGTTCCACTTAAAGGTCCCATGAAATAAAATTTCAAGTTCATTTAAAAAAAAAGCTTTGTGGTCATTGAATACAAAACAATATAGTTCATTATTATTTGGGGCTTTGTTTTAAGAAAAACAAGTAATAATGATGCAACTTGTGACAAGTCTAGCAGGAGGGACAGAAACATGTTCAATATTCAGCACTACTTTCTACGTCAGTCACCCTGTCAGTCACCACTTTTGACGTTATACGCCATGATTGTTCAGAGTATTGGTCTATCAGCGTATCAGTGAATAGAATGAATAGAAAATTCAAGGTGACTGGTTTGAATCTATTCATATAGTATACTTACTGATCAGATTGATAAATCAATATCACTACTAATGGTCCGATTTGTTGTGTGTTCGTTTTTCGGGCCCTGTTTTTTGCAATGGAATGTCCCATAGAGACTTGTATTAGGTTTATCTTCCTATTTCGTAGGCCCTTTAATCCAGTGGTTAACAGAACTTTATACTTAGTGGTGGGGACTTCCTACTGTAATAATTAGTCGAAAAACGCTTCACAAAATCAATACTGTGAGACCATCTGTTTTTTTAAATGTGAATATCACAATGGGTATTTCAGATAGGACTGTTTTTTGAGAACAGGAAGTCTAGTAACACTTCGGCTAAAGTCAGTACCGATGCTCTTTTTAAATTTTTTAGTTTTGGTAATTTATAGTATCAGTGAACTTCTATTTATACTTACGCACAGGTGTAGAAGCTTTTCAGAAAAAAAAAATTTGTGTGCAGTAATTTTTATACATGGCAATTTTTGTTTTGTTTTGTTTTTACATGCCCAATACATACACATTACTATCACAATCCAATGAGTGCAAAAAGTAAAAAAAATTAAAAAGCACAACAATTTCCGCTTTTACAG
>JXSR01S075405.1:34061-46450 GCA_000969725.1 Ophiothrix spiculata | reverse complement strand
GTGGAAAAGTAGTCTCTCCATTCCTTACAGCGTTCTGATGTGGTGTTGCCTTTAAGTCTGCCTGATCTGGTTGCTGTTCTGCCAGTTACATCATGTATCACTGCCCATGCCATTCCACTCTGCCTGCTTTGAGTAGCTGATCTGATGGTACTTAATTTCTCTTGAATATATTCCTCTTCAATACTGCTGTAAGCTTTATCAAGTTTCTGCTTTGCCTGATCAAACAGTTCTTTGTCATGGTCACTGTTTGATTCTGTGAACTGCTTGTGAGCATCAGTAAGGTTCTTTCTGGCTCTGCTTACACGTGAATCCTCCCACGATACTTTCTTACGTGGGCTCTTTCTCCTCTCTGGTAGGCTATCAGAAGCAGCAATTTTGTGTGCTTCAACAACGAGTGGGTAATTCTTATCAGCTGTGAGCTCCACCTCATCCTGAAGAGAGCAAAGGACATCAAACTGGTTATGCACTTCAACTTGTAACCGGTTTAACATGTTTAAAGCAAATAAATTGTCAGTTAATGCTAGTAAAACTAATTACATGATAATGGGAACAACGCATATTACTAATAAGTATGTAGACGTAAGTTTATGTATTCAGGAGGAAAGCAGGGTTTACAGTTCAGCGGATGTTCCTATAAATGACAAGGATAAAATTATACATTTAGACAAACAGAAGATTAGTATTATTTTGGATAATGTGTCTTTAAACAGAGTTTCGTCCGCCAAATTTATAGGTGTTGTAATTGATGAAAATTTGACATGGAAGAATCATATTGATGCAATATCAAAAACAATATCTAGAAACATTGGAATGTTAACAAAGTTGAAACATTATGCACCGGAACACATATTGCATTATCTGTACTGTACTCTTGTTTTACCTTACATAAATTATGGTATTCTAATTTGGGGAAATACTTATAAGATATATCTAAATAAAATTCATAAATTACAAAAGTGGGCTGTAAGAACAATCTCGCTTGAGCATTATAGATGCCATGCCAATCCCCTCTTCAAAAAGCACAATCTTTTAAATGTGTATGATGCATATAAATTGGATATCGGTGTGTTTATGTATAAACATCAAGCAGAGTTATTACCAAAAACATTTATAAATTATTTTCGTAAGCACAATCAAAATCATAATTATTCTACAAGAAATGCCCAAAATTATAGCATCCATAACTCGAAGAAATGCTTTTCTCATAGATCAATTCGAACATCTGGTCCAGTTCTATGGAATTCTCTGGATAAAAAAACAAAACGATCTAAAACTGCCAAAGAATTTAGATATAAGGTTAAAACAAACCTTTTAGAAACATATACTTGAACTTTGTAATATTTGCAATTTCAACAATTGTACTATTATATAAATTGTTTTGAAGTTTTGGGCATGTCTTGTCTTTTGTGCGTCGGATTTGTGTATGTTTACTTTCACCTAGTACTGTGTTATTATATTAGGCCCTACTTTGGGGATGACCCATTCAGGCCTTTTGCCATCTCAATATCATTCTTTTCTTGTATTTTACGCATAATTTAATTTGTTCTTGCTCTGTTCAGTGTATTTGAGTGTGATATTGGAATAAAATGATATGATATGATATTGATATGATATGATATGATATGATATGATATGATATGATATGATATGATAAGTTGAATATTTAAAGAGCCCATTTCCTTGTAATAAGGCTGGTGTAGACTTTCAACTGCCATAAACGGTTTTTGTACTTTTTCTCTCAAACTAATTGAATAAACCATATATAAAAGTATTCATTTTTAGAAGCACAACTTTTAATCTCCTGGTGATGTCAGCTTTTTAGCATTAAAGCAATACTATAAAGTGTTAAAAAATGAAGTGCCCCATGTCAACCAAGACTTAAATTTTTTAGCTTATTGGGTTTGTTTTGGGTAAATATTAATACCCTCCAAATGATTTGGCTTAAATATTTTCTGTTATGGTCATTTGTCTAATTAAATTCGGGATCCCGAATTTAGTTCCACATGTATTAGTATAGGAAAGCATGCATGTCCTATTTATCATTGTTTTCAATTGCAAAAACAATTTTGGACAAAATACACCTGAAAACACTTTAAGAAAGCAATTTTCCTTCATTTTATACTGTTTTTACTATAGACCATTTTTGATCTAAACCTTATAGTATTGCTTTAAAAAATAAAATAAAAGTCAGACATTTTTGGCATTTTTGTCAAAATTTACATTTGTTATCAAAACCGTTTATAATATGCAGCATAAATATCATCTACGCTTCCCGAAATGTTACTTTTATGCAATTAATTTTTGAGTCTGAGTAAAAAAATAGTTTAAAAATAGTTTATGCCAGTTGAAGGTCTATCCCAGTCTCAAAATCAATCAGGTTTTCTGTGTGTTTTTTAATCAGAGTATATTTGAAATATGAGGAAATTCGGGTTTTTTTTAACTACAATGTATATCTGTGTCATATAATAATAAAACATTCTCTTAAATGCAAAACGGCATTTTAAAATTTTCTGAATCAACATAATTCATACGTTAAGCAAAAAAAATAATTGATTATTGGAAACAGTTAGTGTCTTCAACTATAAAGCGTAACATGAAAAACTGAGTTATATTCAACAAGCCTAAGTAGTTGCCCTACTACTTCCTAGAATACTTGATCTCTTGCTAATTCAAAACAACTGAAGTCCAGTGGTAAGGGTTTTAAAAACATATCCGTTTCAGACAAATTCAGATAAATGACTATTTTAAGCGCAAACTAGATACAGATTATTATCTGTAAAAGCATTCTGCAATTGGAATCTCGAAGACAAAATGAGATATGGCCCTTTTCTCGCGTGTTATTGATATGACGTCACTGTGACATCATACAAGGTACGTTTTCTTTTCTTTCTTTGTTTTTGTTGGTACTCGTGAGGGTCATAGCAGTACCACTGTACCCTACACTTGATGTTTCGTCAATCGGATTCCGAGATCGTAAGGGGGCGGAGTCCGCCCGTCCCCAGGCTATGAGATGCGTCGAAAAAGCTCGACTCTTTTAAGCTTAAAACCGCCTTGCGTCAAATGGTTGAACAGAATTAATTCTAGTACAACTTCGAAGGAAAGAAGCGTTAATTAAAATAATTTCGAATTAAATTTAACTTGTTATAAACGATCAATAATAATGAAAAGAACATAATCATTGCATGGTGTTGTATGAAATGCAACTACAAAGTTTGCGCTGTGCAATTTCATTCTCAGTTTTCATATAACTAGACAGCATATAATAGAATTATGAATAAAAATGAAAAAAGACGCAAACTTTCACTTTCAATTTCGTAAGAACTATAATTCCCTACTTTCTGTTTTTCGGTACCCGAGGTTGTTGTTAAGCCCTAAGGCATTTCTAAGATGAGGCGCTTTATACTCAAAACAAAATCCAATTTGGTGTCAAATCAATATTTGTTCCTGTCTTTTTGTCTTGAATTTCGAATATTCTGCTTAATTGAAATATTATGTTTCATGAATTTTATAGACTTTGATCAAACGTCGTGACTCTGCATTGGGATGAGGTAAATGTACTATGGGTAGAGCTGCATTGTGTTTCCCAAGATAGCTCTCTTTCGCCTATATTTTACATCTTTAATTTCTTCATATAAATATATACAAGATTCTGTAAGTAGCATTTCATTTTTTACCTCAGGTAGTGGTAAAGTAAAACGCATTTTGAATAGTCTAAAACCAATTTTGTCCAAAAAGTCGTGTTTTTGAAATGTTTGATAGCATCATAAATATGATTTTTCATTTCAGTAACAAGGTTGTTGCTTGAGCTTAAGACATTTCAGAGATGAGAGGCTTTGTAGTCATAACAAAATCCAATTTGATTTCAAATCAATATTTGTCATGTCTTCTGGTGTTACATTTTCGATTTTTATGCTTAATTGAATTATTATGTTTCATGAACTTTAATCAAATGATGTGACTTTGCATAGTGATTAGGTTAATGTACTATATGTAAAGCTGCATTAGTTTTTTTTTTCTAACTATTTAATTATTTTCTACAACTTATTCTATTCTATCCAGTTAAGATTTTCAGTAGGCAATATTTCGGTACGTAAAACATACAATTTCAATCCTATACACAAAGGTTTATAAATTACATATGTAATAAGTTTAAACTATATTATAAGGGAATTCTAATTACTTTTATGTTTTTAATCAAGGGACGATCTTTTCATTACATCATTAAATATTTTCTTTTTATTTATCATTAATTGAAAGGAAAATTGGTCAACAAAATGTATTTTACAATGAAACAATTATTCAAGTATATCAAACCGTTTTACGTCAAAGGGTTGGCTACAATGTATTTATCAAGAACAATGACGAAAAAGATAAGGTTGAAATAGGATCAAACTTCACCTGTTACCCACGAGCGCAGAATAATAATGATAAAAACATGAAAGGGAATATGTTACTCTACAAAGGTAAAGCACTTTAACATTTTCATCTATATGCCGTTAGCGAAACTCAAAATAGCAACAAATACACATCACTGGAGGCCTCCAATTTGCAACCTTGCTACATGACAAGACAATCGTCTATTGAAAAACTTGATTATTCGGTCCAATCACATCTATTCTAAATGTTAGTTGAAATATATAAATTATATCAAAAAGCATGAATAAATATTATTCAACTTGTTGCTGATATTCCTTTTCGCGTGTGTTGCGTGCGATAGAGAAACTTCTTTCATATTTGCATATTTTTATAAACTTTTTTGATACACTTCCACTATGTTATATGTTTAATTTATTTAGTATATTTGAACTAAGAACTGAAGAACATGTCGTGTTCATTTTTCGATTTCATGAGAACCATAATTCCATACTTTTTGTTTTTGATAAACAAGGTTGTTATTAAGCCCCAAGGCTTTTCTGAGATGAGGCGTTTTATACTCAAAACAAAATCCAATTTGATATCAAATCAATATTTGTTCCTGTCTTTTTGTCTTGAATTTCGAATATTCTGCATGATTGAAATATTATGTTTCATGAACTTAATAGACTTTGATCAAATGTCGTGACTCTGCCTGGTGACGAGGTAAATGTACTATTACGTTTCCAGAGAAATATATATTTCCGCCTGTATGTTGTTTTTTCAAATTCTTAATATAAACATGTATAAAATTATATTGCTTATTCTTTATTATGTTAGGGCGTATATTCATAAGCAAAACATAGGATGTAACGTGAAATTTACCATATAGTATTGTAAAGGTTGCATTATGCACATGTTTATCAAAGAGAGGGTGGTGTAGACACGCTTCTTAACAATCGAAAAGATGCATTCAAAATTACTGATAGCATTATGTTCTTGTGTGTCTGTAGGTATATTACAAAAGAGTTACTAAAAAGTATTCAAATCAAAAACAAGTTGTACAAAGAGTACTTACAACATCCTGATGACACGTGGTATCAAATTTAGAACTTATCGAAATAAGCTTAATAACCTGATAAGAAAATCTAAAAGAAATTACTTTTATGAAAAATTTAAGAATACTCGAAATTACATTAAGGAGACTTGGAAAACGATTAACTCAATTATTGAATTATTGGAAGAAACAATAAGATAAAACAACAGAGTTGCTTTAAAACAGACGATGAAGAAATTACAGATCCAAGTATAATATCAAACGCATTTAATGATTTTTTTGTTAACATTGAACCAAAACTAGCATCTGTGATCATACATTGTCGCAGCAAACATGCATATTTTTTAAACCAGTTGTACCCGATGAAATAATCAAAATCATAGGGAAGTTTAATCAAAATAAAAGTCCTGGACATGATCAAATAGGAAACGTGATAGTTAAACGTGTAGCCTCAGAAATAGCAAAACCTTTATCTATTATTCTTAATAATTCTCTAACAATTGGTGTAGTCCCCAACCAACTTAAAATTGCGAAAGTAATCCCAATCTATAAGAAAGATGACAAACACGTATTCTCAAACTATAGACCTGTATCCGTTCTTCCATGCTTTTCCAAAATTATGGAACGACTTGTTTTTAAGCGATGCATGAATTACACTGATAAAAATAACATACCGTACAAAATGATAAACAATTTGGATGTAGATCTAACCATTCAACTTACATGGCTATTATCGATCACGTTGATAAAATAACAAATGCTGTAGAAAAAAATGAAAGCAACCTTGCAATTTTTCTCGACCTTTCACAAGCTTTTGACACGATTAACAATAATATCCTGCTCTATAAATTAGAATATTATGGCTTCAGGGGCATTGTGCAAAAGTGGTTCAAAAGCTATTTACAAAATAGAAAACCGTTTGTAAAATATCAGTCGTATGACTCTGAGTTTAAAAACATAAAATGTGGAGTCCCATAAGGATCAATCTTGGGTCCATTTCTATTTATACTTTATATTAATGATATTGTAAACACAACTTCTTTGTTTGAAATGATTTAATTTGCAGATGATACAACTTTATTATATTCCCATCAGATATAGCATCTAAAATAGATTGTATTAATTGTATAAGAACTCTGTGAAATAAGTAACCGGTTTAAAGCAAATAAATTGTCAGTTAATGCTTGTAAAACTAATTACATGATAATGGGAACAACGCATATTACTAATAAGTATGTAGACGTAAGTTCATGTATTCATGAGGAAAGCAGGGTTTACAGTTCAGCGGATGTTCCTATAAATGACAAGGATAAAAAAATACATTTAGACAAACAGAAGATTAGTATTATTTTGGATAATGTGTCTTTAAACAGAGTTTAGTCCAACGAATTTCTAGGTGTTGTAATTGATGAAAGTTTGACATGGAAGAATCATTTTGATGCAATATCAAAAACAAAATTTAGAAACATTAGATGTTAACAAAGTTGAAACACTATGTACCGGAACACATATTGCATTCTCTGTACTGTACTCTTGTTTTACCTTACATAAATTATGGTATTTGGGGAAACACTTATAAGATATATCTAAATAAAATTCATAAATTACAAAAGTGGGCTGTTAGAACAATCTCGCTTGAGCATTATAGATGCCATGCCAATCCCCTCTTCAAAAAGCACAAACTTTTAGATGTGTATGATACATATAAATTGGATATCGGTGTGTTTATGTATAAACATCAAGCAGAGTTATTACCAAAAACATTTATAAATTATTTTCGTAAGCACAATCAAAATCATAATTTTTCTACAAGAAATGCCCAAAATTATAGCATCCATAACTCGAGGAAATGCTTTTCTGATAGATCAATTCGAACATCTGGTCCAGGTCTATGGAATTCTCTGGATAAAAAAACAAAACAATCTAAAACTGCCAAAGAATTTCGAAATAAGTTTAAAACAAACCTCTTAGAAACATATACTTGAACTTTGTGATATTTGCAATTTCAACAATTGTACTATTATATAAATTGTTTTGAAGTTTTGAGCATGTCTTGTATCTTGTGCGTCGGATTTGTGTGTGTTTACTTTCACCTAGTACTGTGTTATTAGGCTCTACTTCGGGGATGACCCATTCAGGCCTTTTTGGCCTTTTGCCATCTCAATATCATTCTTTTGTTGTATTTTATGTATAATTTAATTTGTTCTTGCTCTATTCAGTGTATTTGAGTGTGATATTGGGATAAATTGATATGATATGATATGATATGATATGATATGATATGATAAGTTGAATATTTAAAGAGCCCATTTCCTTGTAATAAGGCTGGTGTAGACTTTCAACTGCCATAAACGGTTTTTGTACTTTTACTCTCAAACTAATTAAATAAACCATATAAAAGTATTAATTTTTAGAAGGACAACTTTTAATCTCCTGGTGATGTCAGCTTTTTAGCATTAAAGCAATACTATGAAGTGTTAAAAATGAAGTGCCTCCTGTCAACCACGACTTTTACTTTTTTTTTAGCTTATTGGGTTTGTTTTGTTTATAATGTACAGCATAAATATCATCTACGCTTCCCGAAATGTTAGTTTTGTGCAATTAGTTTGAGAGTCGGAGTACAAATTTTTTTTTTTGCCAGTTGAAGGTCTATCCCAGTCTCAAAATCAATCAGGTGTTCTATGTGTTTTTTAATCAGAGTATATTTGAAATATGAGGAAATTCGTGGTTTGTTTTAATAACAATGTATATCTGTTTCATATAATAATATAACATTCTCTTAAATGCAAAACACTTGATGTTTCTTCAATCGGATTCCGAGATCGTAAGGGGGCGGAATCCGCCCGTCCCCAGGCTATGAGATGCGTCGAAAAAGCTCGACTCTTTTAAGGTTAAAACCGCCTTGCGTCAAATGGTTGACTAGAATTAATTCTGGAACAACTTCGAAGGAAAGAAGCGTTAATTAAAATAATTTCGAATTAAACTTAACTTGTTATAAACGATCAATAATAATGAAAAGAACATAATCATTGCATGGTGTTGTATGAAATGCAACTAAAAGGTTGGCGCTGTGCATTTTCATTCTCAGTTTTCATATAACTAGACATAACATGCTCGTACCACATCAGATTCAGATTCATTTTATTTTCCATCATAAAACATATAAATACAAATCAAATAGAACATACGTATGGCGTACGTACAAAAACATGGATGGAGGAAGTGTAACAAAAGGCATAGCCTAAAAAGAGTTACACCACCTTTACAATTGACAAAGTCATAACATATAACACAAACCAGTGGTCAAAAGTTCAAAAATTTTCTATTCTTAGTTTGAAAGCAGTTGAAGGTAAAATGATGCTGGTAAAAAAAAAAACAGATTATTAACGTAATTTTATGAAAATGTTTACAAAAAGGAATATATTCTTCATGAATTTACAAAGAGCAAATACTTTCAATATGGATATTCCAAACATTATTTAATATACCGAGGTAATTGTAAGTCGACAACGGATGGAGATCCGAAGCCTACCCCAGGGGTGGAAAACCCGAAGAGTTTACAAAACATCTTAATGATTTTACAAAGAGCAAATGATCTAAATACGGATATTCCAGATATTATCTAATGTACAGAGATTAATATATGTCGACAACGGATGGGAATCCGAAGTCTACCCCAGGGGTGGGAAACCCGAAGGGTTTACAAAAACATCTTAATGATTCTACAAAGAGCATAGTAAATAAAACATATTAATAGAAAAATGGTGACAAAAATAAATCATGATCAAATTTGTTAAAGTAACCAAAAACTTCTAGTTTATCATTTTAATATACATTTGTAGAATTATGGATAAAATGAAAAAAAAAAAAAGCAAACTTTCACTTTCAATTTCATAAGAACTATAATTCCCTACTTTCTGTTTTTTGGAAAACAAGGTTGTTGCTAAACCCTAAGGCATTTCTGAGATGAGGCGCTTTATACTCAAAACAAAATCCAATTTGATGTCAAATCAATATTTGTTCCTGTCTTTTTGTCTTGAATTTCGAATATTCTGCTTAATTGAAATATTATGTTTCATGAACTTTATAGACTTTGATCAAACGTCGTGACTCTGCATAGGGATGAGGTAAATGTACTATGGATAGAGCTGCATTGTGTTTCCCAAGATATCTTTCTTTTCTCCTATATTTTGCAACTTTAATTTCTTCATATAAACATATGCAAGATTCTGTAAGAAGCATTTTATTTTTTACCTCAGGTAAAGGTAAAGTAAAACGCATTTTGAATAGTCGAAAACCAATTTTGTCCAAAAAGTCGTATTTTGAAATGTTTGATAGCATCATAAAATATATATATGATTTTTCATTTCAGTAACAAGGTAGTTGTTTGACCTTAAGACATTTCAGAGATGAGAGGCGTTGTAGTGATAACAAAATCCAATTTGATGTCAAATCAATATTTTTCATGTCTTCTGGTGTACATTTTCGATTTTTATGCTTAATTGAATTATTATGTTTCATTAACTTTAATCAAATTTTGTGACTTTGCATAGTGATTAGGTTAATGTACTATATGTAAAGCTGTAATATTTTTTCTAAGGCTGAAAACGTAGTTCTTTTTGAGCTACCAAATATTGTGTGTAACAAGTCTTTGTTATCTTATAATCTAGTAATATAATTCCAATGCATCTTCTAATCAATAACGGATAATTGGTGTTGTAAATCACCAAATACTCTTCAATGTGGTAGTATTGATTTTTCATCACAAAGCCTCCGTTATTAATAGAAAATACATTGGAACTATATATCAGATTATATAACAAAGACTTGTTTCACCAAATATTTGGTAGCTTAAAAGAACTATGTTTTCAGCCTAACTTTTTAATTATTTTCTACAACTTATTCTATTTTCTCCACTTAGATTTTCAGTAGGCAATATTTCAGTAAGTAAAACATACCATTCCAATCCTATACACAGAAATTTATACAATGTATAAATTAAATATACTTCAGAATTATATTATAAGGGAATTATAATTCATAATTACTTTTACGGGGTTTTTGTTTTGTTTTTGTTTTTTGGGTTTTTGTTTTTGTTTTGTTTTTTGTTTTTTAATTGAGGGAAGATTTTTTCATGACATCATTAAATATTTTCTTTTTATTTTACCATTTATTGAAAGGAAAATTGGTCAACAAAATACATTTTACAATGAAAGGATTATTCAAGTATATCAAACCGTTTTACGTCAAAGGGTTGGCTACAATTTATTTATCAAGAACAACGACGAAAAAGATAAGGTTGAAATAGGATCAAACTTCACCTGTTACCCACGAGCGCAGAATAATAATGATAAAAACATGAAAGGGAAAATGAGCTCTGTTACCCAACAAAGGCAAAGCACTTTAACATTTTCATCTATATATATGCCTTTAGCGAAACTCAAAATAGCATCATATGCACATCACTAGAGGCCGCCAATTTGCATCCTTGTTACATGACAAGACAATCGCCTATTGAAAAACCTGATTATTCAGTCGGTCCAATCACATCTATTCTAAATGTTGATTGAAATATAAATTATGTCAAAACGCATGAGTAAATATTATTTAAAATACGTTGCTGATACTCATTTTCGCGTGTGTTGCATGCGATCGAGAAACTTGTTTTATATTGTCATATATTTAATGTTTGTTTTAAATTTATTTCAACACATATCAAGGCATTTACAGCAGAACATTAACAGGTATGTATTGCAGACTATTTGAAGCCAAGATAGAAAGAAGCACCCTAAGTGAAATCCATGCAAACATGACAGCACGAAGAGAAAAATTACCCCACTGCAAAGGGAGATGCTTGGAAAAGGTTATTTACTGCTTCTCGGCATAGATTTACATGCCCCCTTTAAATGTTAACCTGCACGTTATGTGCGAAGTCTGAGGCATAAATAAAGCAGCTAATTGACCACCAAAGAAATCCATATCTGTTTATTTAAGTATTCGTTTGTTTGTTTGGTCTGCATTTAACTTGCGAATTCACCTAGTCGCGCTCTGCGACCCTCGCCTAAATCACTGACTCAATATAGACCACTGATCAATATTGTCAGTGACTATACAACGAGACTGTGGCGCGATAGCGCCACAGTCGAGGTGTTCAAACCGAACCTCTAGTCACTGACCACCACAAGCCGAGCCCGATTGAAGTGCTAGAATTCACCATGCTCACCTCCGACATTCAGTTAAATTTGAAGATATGGCTAATGGCTATTCAATAGAGATTCATTTAATAACGGACATATTTCAATGTGAAATATGTTTGAAATATGTTTCACGTTGGCACGTATTTCTTGATCGCACATATCACGTGCGTCTAAATATGTATCAATCAGTAAAGGGTAAATGATAGGTTGTCTTAAAACTGCAAAAATATGATTTATACTTTTTAAAACAATTTAATTTAATTTACTATTTATTAAAATACTAAAATAGCATAACGATGATGACAAATATTGAAGCAATGAACAGTAAAACATGTGTACGATGTATTCATTGATGAAAACCAACTTTCATAGACTTCAACTTACTTGACAAAACATTGGGTAATCTAGTCAAGAGAAAATATACCGATAATAAAACATTGTATGGTGTCGTATGAAATGCAGCTGAAAGTCAGAATTATTGGCTTATCTTCAGTTAACAGTTAATTAACTTACTGTTAGATAATGTTACCAATGCATTAGTACAGTAAGGAATGAATACAGGGAAATGCGTTCATTATTAATTTCATTTGTATATAAAAGGATATTACTTTACCTTATGTTTTTTCGGTAAACAAAGTTGTTGTTACACCTCAAGGCATTTCAGAGATCAGGTGATATCAAAATAACAAAATATCAAGACAACAAAATCCATATTTTGTTCATAACTTCTTGTCTTGAATTTCGAATATAACAGTGTGTTTCAATAACTTTGTTTGCAAAGT
>JXSR01S075405.1:23041-33322 GCA_000969725.1 Ophiothrix spiculata | reverse complement strand
TAAAGGTGCAATTCATGATTTTGATGTGGCCTCTTTTTTAGCTAAATGTAAAGAAGAGTACAAAATAAATATATACTGAAAATTTCACTTGTTTCCAGCCGTTCGTTTCCAAGTTACTAACTTTTCAGCATTTTGAAAATCCCCATAGGCTACTGTGTTGTAATTACTGTCGGGGCCCCGACAATAATTAGAAAATGGCACATTTTCTCTCACTTTTCTCAAAAATGCAAGCTCATATGAAAGAATGATTTTGGGATTGTATCATATACCAGTTGAGGGTTCGATTAAGCTAAAAAACTCAAACTTAATTGATGTGACCTTGAGGGTGAAAAGTGGATCATGAATTGCCCCTTTAATGAAAAATTCACAGAAGGTCGCATGGGGTCACCAGGGGTCAAATAAAAAGGTCAAATTTTCAAGTTTGTCCGATTTCAACGTATGAGGTGTCAAATTGTTCGTCTTGGACCAACGATCAAAAATGTCAATGGTGACCTCATCGCCCGACCTTTCTTTGGGGGTCAAAGGTCAAAAGAAAGGTCAAATTTTCAACATTGTCCAATTTCAAAGTTTAAGGGTGTCAAATTATTTGTCTTGGGCCAACGATCAAAAATGTCAATGGTGACCTCATCGCCCGACCATTCGTTGGGGGTCAAAGGTGAAAAGAAAGGTCACATTCTCAACTTTGTCCGATTTCAAAGATTAAGGTGTCAAATTGTTCGCCTTGGAAGAGCGATCAAAAGTGTCCATGGTGACCCCATTGTCCAACCCTTCCTTAGGGGTCAAAGGTTAAAAGAAAGGTCAATGGAAATATGAAATTTTCAACTTTGTCCGATTTCAAAGATTAAGGTGTCAAATTGTTCGCCTTGGAAGAGCGATCAAAAGTGTCCATGGTGACCCCGTCACTTGACCTTTCCTTGGGGGTCAAAGGTCAAATTCTCAATTTTCTCCGATTTCAAAAGTTAAGGTGCCAAATTGTTTGTCTTAAACCAGCGTTTAAAGTGTCAATGGTGACTCCGTCATTCGACCTTTTCCTGGGGTCAAAGATCTAATTTTCTAATTGATTTCCAAGTACAAGGTGACATATTTATTCCACACATAAAAATGGAAATTGGCAGGGTCTCTGTCACTTCAGGGACAGTTCAGTTCTAGTTTCTTTTCTTTTCTTCTATATGTATTTTAATACTAGTAGGTCCGCGCAGAGTTCAATGTGTTTTGGCAATGATCTTGAAATAACCTTTTGACCTTGAGGTGTGACGTTTTGACCTTGACTGACCTTGACTTTGAGCAAAGGGCTATTCACGGTCCAAGTTTGATTTAAAATTGGATGGATTGAGCATGATACAAAAAGATGTTGGTCGAGCTATGAGTTTTATGAAATATCGTGCGAGACGCGCAGCGTCGAGCTCGATATTTCTAAAACTCATAGCGAGATCAATATCTTTGAGTGTCATGCGAAAAAAATCCATCAAATTTTATCATTATTATGTTCAAAATCTGATATTTTGTATTCTGTCCGATATCCCTGACCGATTTTTTTGGAAATCGGACAGCTCAGAACATAATAATGGTCAAGGTCGGGTCAAGGGTTCATGAGTTAAGGCGATGACCTTTAAATGACCTCAAATGACTTTGGATGACCTTTTGAAGAGTTTTGGGTTTGACCTTGAAAATGGCCTTGTGACCTTGGATGGTGACCTTTTGACCTCTACTGACCTTGACTATATTTCAAATTTTCTGAAGATACTAAGAACATATTAAAAAGATATTAAAAACAATAGAATACAGAGCACATTTGAAAGAATCGTTTGGGGTTGTAACATATAGCCCTACCAGTCAAGAATTCTTACTGACTTAAAAATTCAATTTTGATAAAGATGACCTTGAACAGAGAATTCAAGTGGATCATGAATTAAACCTTAAATGAAGGCTTACTTGAAAGGGGCCTTTTGTAGGCCCTTTGTTTTTAGACATCATTTGAACATATACTTGTGTAGGGTGGGAAAATCATGACAAAATACTTGTTTCGGGTATAATATGAACGAAGGATAATTACTTGTCAGAGGATTCATTTTGAAAGGCCATATGACTTGAGCATGGTGTCCACCTTGCAATGGCAGTGGGGGCTTGGTTTTTTGAGGTGACAAGAGTTTCGATATATATATTAAAATTCCGTCGCAAAAGCGCTTCCGTGATTGTGTAAAATAAGGACTTCCATAATAAAACCCCGCGGGTCCTCACCAGAGCTCACTTTATTTGTTGATGTGGGTGTGATACGTCACACCCACGTCAAAAACATGCTAATGAACAACCAACACGTCACAACCATGTTTCACATCTGAAATCAAATTGCTTTGCAACAAATGAACATCTGATTTTGTGCTCTATTTTCTATGTGGATGGTACTTTCTGCACCGACAAGTTTAGTGAAGGTGAGTTCTATGTAGTTTAGAGTTCCACTTTACTGCTTTCGAATACTACAATCTTCTGCAAAACTGTTGGGACACTCAATAAACTCATAGTAATATTAAGCATTTATCCCCGCTCCCCTGGATCAATGTTGAGTTAGTAGACATGTGTGCATCAACATTGATTTGGGGGGATCAAAGCCACTTTAGTAACACCAAGTATACCTTCTTACGCACACTATGGAATTTGAGTTGCTACCGTGGTGCTTGATAATAATGGCACAAGTGTCCCAACGAGATTTGCAGAAGATTGTAGTACTTTGAAATCCTCCCAATAGGTCTAACAGAATATTAAAGAGATTCTTGTCTACTGTTGTTTTTGTTTGTATTGAATAATTATGGATTTGGAGCAACTCATCTCGCACTATTATAGACCCGTAATTTAAACTAGTATTTACCAGATATATTTCTGTTAATAATATCGAAGAATTTACTAAAGTTCAAGGGCAAATTTTCTATTAATATAAACAAATTCATCAACTAAACGACTCTCGGTTTTCTTTATCTAAATTTAATTAATTTGCAATTAATTAGAACTACCCCATTGTATGTATTTACTCATAAAACAAACTCACAAACTTTCTCAAACCATCACGCGTCAACATTCAACTCACTTTCTTAACATCTCCCTAATGGTATACAGATCTGTGGTAATGAACTCCTATTGACCATGACCCCAGATTGCTTCGTGTCTGACATTGAATTCAGCAGGTTGACAACGTGTACGGTAGCCTACATGCATGTTATTCTGCCAAGCTATCTAAAAATTAGTCAAGTTTCTGTTGTTTACAGAGGTACTTCTCAAAAGGGTAAGTGAAATAATAGCTAATAATGTAGGATCTGTTGCATGTGATTCTGATTAATTGTTAATGCCTCGGAGTATGTACTTGTTTTGTGATATTATATCAAGAGTTGTACCGTAACAGTATTTTATTTCGGTGGTACGTGGTTGTAGTGCTCGTAAACAACACATTAGAAAATTTCAAATCGTGAGTTTAAGAATATTTTCTCAGGTTTTGTAAAATTAGCATTTTATAAATCGTAATTCCCTTTCATTGCGTCTACCAGTACATGTAAACCCTGTTCGCTCTTACTGTGATAGTTTTAAAGAGCCCACAATTATCAATATTGCCTCTTTGGTGAAACCACAGGACAAAACAATGCCAACTTAATATAAGCATGTTGGGAGGATAACAACATAAACCTAATTATAACGATGAAAGGAAAAACAAAATGAAATTATTATTCGTTTGTATTTTTTAATTATTATTTTGTTTTTCTTTTCATTGTTATATTTTTTCTAGAAATTAGGCTTATCAGCCGTTCCATCATACTGTCTCAGTTTCCAAAACATGAAAAAAGCTTCAAATTAAATGTGCTATAGTAACAAACTTGGTGTTCAATGAAATATATCATTGTGCTCATTAATTTGATTCATCACACTATTAGATTGATTATGTTAAACATGAATTATTGCCAAAAAAACTGTTTTTTACTGAATTTATAGCAAAAAAGACCCACATTTAGAATCACTTTTACATTACTTCATTTATAATAAATTTGAATTTTGTTGTTTAAAATTGGTCAATAAAGGGTGAAATTTAGATAATCTAGGATGGTTTTTATTTTCTTTATTTCGTTTTGAAAATACGCTGCAGTAAAATTTGCACAAAGCTACTACGTCACGCGAGCCACGCAGTTGTGTCACGCGAATCGCATTTTCAATATGGCACTGTTGCATAGAGTGGGGTAGTATGCAGGGGGGGTAGGACATGACGTCATCAGATTTTGAAACTCCCATTCAAAAAACTTGAATTTTAAATAAAGCTCCAAAATTTCATTTTATGCCCTTACATGGCTTATAAAAATATGCAGATTCCAAATCCGTTGAGGTCGGGACTTCAACCTCGGAAAACTAAAAAGATATTTTGACTTTTTTGAAAAATAAACGGATATTTAATTACAGATAGTGTGACGTCATACGAGACATGCGCTCTGTATCACTGCCGTTTCATCGTGAAAATAGGCTCGTTAAACCGGGCGTTCAAGTATTATAAAATCCCCGCAGTTGGTATGGTATCTCGGTGGCGAAGTGGGTAGGGCGGTCGCCTACGGCCCGGAAGATCCGTGAATCGATTCCTACTTCGAACACTAATTTTGGGTCTCATTTTTTTTTTCTTCTCAACCTCCTTTTCTTATGACTCTTTATCAGTATCTATATCTAAAAAACAAAACAAACATCGATAGGTGTTTTTTTTTCCAAATACCTAAACAAATACTAGTGATGCCATTCAGCCCCGGCATTCAGCATGCACTGCATGATCGTGTCAAAAAAGTGGTTTATACATTTTTGATAATAATGGCATACACATAGGATCTATAATAGAAAAAGATTCAGCTTGTGATTCCGGGCTTTATATTTAGCAAAATAGCAAAACTTGGTAAATATTTCAAATAAATCTTCTCAGTGATAAAAATTAAACACGTGATCATCACCATCCTCGTACATTTTTATTGAAGGCAGTAATTTATTTCGGTGGTTTCAGTGGTGGTACCGTGCGTCGAAAAAGGGATCGTCCTACCACCACTGGTAGTATGTGAGGTTTCTTATGCAGCAAAAATATTTTTGTCCTACGAGTAGAACTCTTCAAAACAATTAAGTGATGTCAAACATTTGCTTTTGTAGCCTGTCACACGAGTCACACCAAATAAATTGCGATATCTTGAAAATACTTGGTCTGTGGCCAGCATTTGCATTGTGAACTATGCATCGAGCTAATTGCCTCTATTCATAAATGTGTAAAATTAAAGTAGGGGAAAGCTAATTTTAGTAGTGATCCATTCAAACATGGATTTTTGTAGAAATGTCACGCGAGTCACAATGGAATTGCTGTTATTATCCTCCCCAGTCCCACATTAAGTTGGCTAACTTTGCTTTCTTTAATTATATAATTGTACTCTAAGTAGGCCTAACCCTCTGTGTTGATCCTTGATGTGTTTTGTATCATGTCCGTTAGATATACTTTATATTTGAAGAACTCAGTTGCAAAACGTCCATCTATATCAAAATTGACTTTTTTGCAGAAATGTACGGAAGCACTGAAGGGACATGACGAGATGACGACTTGATGAGATGATCCCATAATTTATGACATAAATGACAACATAATTCCAAGATGATGAGATAAATGACTACATAATTTCGAGATGATGAGATAAGTTTGAGATGATGAGATAATTTCGCGAGATGATGAGATAAATGACGACATAAATGACAACATAATTTCAAGATGATGAGATACATGACAACATAAATGACGACATAATTTCGAGATGATGAGATAAGTTTGAGATGATGAGATAATTTCGAGATGATGAGATAAATGACGACATAAATGACAACATAATTTCAAAATGATGAGATAAATGACAACATAAATGACGACATAATTTCAAGATGATGAGATAAATGACAACATAAATGACGACATAATTTCGAGATGATGAGATAAGTTTGACATGATGAGATAACTTTTAGATGATGAGATAAATGACGACATTAATGATAACCTAATTTTGAGATGATGAGATAAATGACAACATAAATGACAAGATAATTTTGAGATGATGAGATAATTTCGAGATGATGAAATAAATGACGACATAAATGACAACATAATTTCAAGATGATGAGATAAATGACAACATAAATGACAACATAATTTTAAGATGATGAGATCATTTTGAGATGATGAGATAATTTCGAGATGATGAGATAAATGACGACATAAATGACAACATAATTTCGAGATGATGAGATAAATGAAGACATAAATGACAACATAATTTCAAGATGATGAGATAAATGACAACTTAAATGACAACATAATTTCGAGATGATGAGATAAATGACAACATATATGACGACATAATTTTGAGATGATGAGATAAATGACAACATAATTTCAAGTTGATATGTTAATTTTTGGCTGTTGGGCTGTCTTTAAACTGTTACAGGCAACTTGTCTTCCATTTACTGGTTTGTTGCAACGCCAATTGGTCCGGGAATTGGCCGTGTACGTGTACATACAAAATGTGCGGTATCAAATTTGTTTTATATTGGAAAAAAACCACATGTATCAGTGAATTTTAAGAAATAAAATAGTTTTTAAAAAGAGAAACCTTATTGATATGAATATTGTCAGAAATTGTTCGCGAATAAATGGAATCTAAAAAATCATGTCAGAGTATATACCAATACCAAAGAGAAACCTTATCAATGTGAAAATTGCCAGAAATTGTTCGCGTATAAATGGAATCTAAAAAATCATATCAGAGTACATACCACTGAAGAGAAACCTTTTCAATGTGAATATTGCCAGAAATTGTTCGCGAATAAATGGAATCTAAAAAATCATATCAGAGTACATACCAAAGAAAAACCTTACCAATGTGAAAATTGCCAGAAATTGTTCGCGTGTAAATGGAATCTAAAAAATCATGTCAGAGTACAAAACAAAGAGAAACCTTATCAATGTGAATATTGCCAGAAATTGTTCGCGAATAAATGGAATCTAAAAAATCATATGAGAGTACATATTATTAATAATCAGTACTTATATGGCGCTCTATCAAAAACACAGCGCCTTACAAAAACACAATTTATGCAAAAATGAAGCCAAACAAGAAGAACAAAAACAATTCACTTGAACAAGTGAGTTTTCAGCAACCGCTTGAAAGTAGGCACAGACAACGCCTCCCTGATCCGAATTGGCAACACATTCCATAGCTGTGGGGCAGCAATTAAAAAAGAATGATCGCCAGCACTCTTAACTGAGCGAGGAACATATAGCCTGGTGAAATCGGATGAGGAGCGTAGTTCACGCCTACTCTCAATCGGTTCTTGAAATGTTTCGCTCAACAAGGTAATAAGATCTCTGAGATACGATGGAGCGACATCATTCAAACATTTAAAAACATACAGCATCAGTTTGAAATATATACGGTCCTTGATTCTGAGCCAGTGTAGCGAATGCAACAGCTCATCCGAGCACACATCCCGTCCGTAGCCATAGATTAGCCTGGCTGCCTTATTTTGCAGACGTTGCAGCCGTTTAAGATCGGATTCACGAGCACCATACAACAATGAATTGGCGTAATCTAGGCGGGATAGGATGAGTGCTCGCACAGCATGGTTGCAAGCATCCTGGGTAATGAAACGGCGTATTCGCCACAAATTACGAATTTGATAATTCACAGTTCTACACAGCATATTGATATGAAGAGACATATTCATACTGGCATCAAATGTCACACCAAGATTTTTTACTGAAGTGGATGGTTTGATTGTTATACCATCAAGTTCCAGTTCGATTTCAAACACTGAAATAGGAGCCCTTGGGCTTGCAACAACAAAAAACTCAGTTTTGTCTTGGTTTAGCTGTAATTTGTTTTGCAACATCCAGACATTAATATCAGTGATACATCTCGTTATGCTGTCCATAGCCCGATTACAGTCACCTGAAATTTTATGATCAAAGGCTACGTATAACTGAATGTCATCTGCGTAACAGTGAAACCTAATATCATGATGACGGCGGATTATATCACCAACTGGAGATGTATAAAGAATGAAACCTTGTGGCCCAACAATTGAACCCTGAGGCAAGGAGTAGGTGAGGATATGCTCATTAGATAAAACGTTTTTGATTGAAACTCGCATGGTACGATTTTCAAAGTATGATTGATACCAAGAAAGAACTGAATCACATATTCCAAACTGCTCTCTGAGCCTACTTAGAAGGATTGGATGGTCGACCGTATCAAAGGCCGCCGACATGTCAAGTAACACTAGGAGAACAGTCTTATTGTTGTCAACGTACTGGAGGAGATCATTCTTCACTTTAAGAAGAGCCGTTTCGGTGCTGTGAAATCTTTTGTACGAAGACTGGTATGTTTCGCCAAGGTTGTTACTGTCAATGTGGTTAGTTACTTGACATGACGCGGCCTTCTCAATTACCTTCGAAAGGAACTTAATATTCGCCACAGGCCTGTAATGTTTTAAGACGTTATGGTCGAGGTTTGTTTTCTTAAGAACAGGTGTGATTATCGACTGTTTAAGAATATTTGGAAATAAACCAGTGGATAGAGAACTGTTAACTACCTTGGTAATCACAGGTAGCAAGATGTCTAGATTGTCTTTAACAAGCCATGTGGGCAAGGTATCCAAAGAGCAAGTCTTACTGGGAAAATCCATAATGATCTTTCTAATATCACCTGTTGTTAAGGGAGCAAAGTCTGCCATAACAGGAACACGGTTCGAGACATTAATGTGACTTTGGTCGTTAGATTCAACTTTTGAAGCAACATTTTCCCTGATTTTTTCAACCTTAGATTTAAAACAGGTGAGAAATTCATTCGCAAGCTCTTTTTCGGAAATTGACTCAAATACTGGAAGGGCCTTTGTTGTTTTATTCAAGAGTCCATTGATCGTAGCGAAGATGTCCTTGGTGTTAGCATTGACACATTTGTTTGAAAAATACTCTATTTTGGAAGCGGCAATTAAGTCAGTAACATGTTTTTTATGAGCTAGGAAAGCTTCATGATCTTCCTCTTTCTGACTCTTACGCCACTTGCGTTCTAGTTTTCTTCGAAAACGCCTTTGCAGATGTATGCTTTCACTGTACCAAGGGAGTTTAGGTCTGATTATACGCTCCTTTGTTATAACGGGACAAACTTCATCAAGGACCGATGATGTAATTGATTCATACGCCCCAGCGAGGACATTTGAGTCATCAGAGTCGGCAGGAAAATCCAACAGGCGTCCACTGAGCAGTTGTTGGAACAAAACATGATTCATTTTACCGTAAGGTCGAGCACTTGTGACCTCCTTCAAAGGAGGAGGTTTTTCAAATTTAACACAGCATGTAATGACATGATGGTCTGAGTAAAACTCAGGATGTACATCATGTACTTGAATAAGCTCATCATCTTGCTTGGTTATGAGTAAATCAAGAATATGATTACCAAAGAGAAACCTTGTCAATGTTAAAATTGCCAGAAATTGTTCAAGTATAAATGGAATCTAAAAAATCATATCAGAGTACAAAACATGTAATACATTGATAAGGTATCTCTTTGGTATGTACTCTGATATGATTTTTTTTAGATTCCATTTATACGCGAAAAATGTCTGGCAATATTCACATTGATTAGGTTTCTCTTTGGTATGTACTCTGATATGATTTTTTTTAGATTCCATTCAGGTTGATTCCATTTATACGCCAAAACTTTCTGGCAATATTCACATTGATAAGGTTTCTCTTTGGTATGTACTTTGATATGATTTTTTAGATTCCAATTATACTTGAACAATTTCTGGGAATATTCACATCATTTATCTCATCATCTCGAAATTATGTTGTCATTTATGTCGTCATTTATCTCATCATCTCGAAATTATCTCATCATCTCAAAAAATTATCTCATTATCTTAAAATTATGTTGTCATTTATGTCGTCATTTATCTCATCATCTCGAAATTATCTCATCATCTCAAAATTATCTCATCATCTCAAAATTATGTTGTCATTTATGTTGTCATTTATCTCATCATCTCAAAATTATGTTATCATTTATGTCGTCATTTATCTCATCATCTAAAAGTTATCTCATCATCTCAAACTTATCTCATCATCTCGAAATTATGTCGTCATTTATCTCATCATCTTGAAATTATGTCGTCATATATGTTGTCATTAATCTCATCATCTTGAAACTATGTTGTCATTTATGTCGTCATTTATCTCATTATCTC
>JXSR01S075404.1:56899-67669 GCA_000969725.1 Ophiothrix spiculata | reverse complement strand
GGGCAGGGTATATATGTCCGGAGGTCAGACCCTCTTTTTCAGGCCGCTAGGCTGCTCACTAGATCCACATTTTCAGCGTGATTCAGTTCTTTTGACCCCCTTTTTGAGAGAAACTGGTGGATCCAGTCAAGCCTGACATACCTACCACTACCATCACAAGTCGTACGCAACTCTATCGACACTCATTCTTTCCAAGCAGGTATCAGCCCTCCGCGCAGGGGAGGATATTTAAATTAAAAAATATGATTAAAAATTTGAAGTCTGTGAATGTGCATCTCCTGCTAATTCTTCCCTAGAACAGTCCAGCTATGGAACTCCCTCCCAGTTTGTATCCATCACTTCTGTGTGTTCAAAAGTACTGGAACATATTGTTTACTCAGGCATTATGGACCACTTTGATAAATTCTTAATTCTCACAGACAAACAACACAGGTTTAGGAGCCATCATTCAATGGAATCTCAACTCATCTTAACATCCCAGGACTTAGCCCAAGCTTTAAATTCAAAATCACAAATAGATATGATTATTACGGACTTCTCAAAAGCTTTCGACATAGTGCCACATAAACGCCTTTTGAATAAATTACATAGATACGGTATCCAAAGTAGAACTCATGCATGGTTCAGTAGCTTTCTCAGGCACCGAGTCCAGAGGGTCGTGGTCGGTGTTGAGCATTCGACACGGACCGATGTTGTCTCGGGCGTCCCTCAGGGCACGGTGCTTGGACCGCTACTGTTCCTTTCATAGGCCTATATTAACGATCTACCCGATAATATTTCCTCCAACGTAGATGACTGCGTTATATATCGGCAAATCCAAAATGAATTTGACTCCAACACCCTTCAACAGGCTTTTTTTTTTTTGGATAAAGTGTTTAAAAACACTTTATCCAAATGGGAAAAAGACTGGCAAATGCACTTCAACTCAAAAAAGTGCTTTGTAATGAGACTCACACATAAAAAAATCACCTTTGATCTTTAATTACACCCTGGGCGAATCTGTGTTGCAAGTTACTAATAATCATGCTTATTTAGGTGGCACCATCACAAATAACCTATCATGGAATACTCATATCAATCATGTATCTGCTTCAGCAAACCGGACTCTTGGCTTCATTCGACGTAATCTCCATTCTTGTACAAAACAGAACAAAGAATCTGCTTATAAGACACTTGTCAGACCTTTGGTTGAATATTCATCGTCAGTATGGGACCCTCATACCAAAGTGCATATCAACAAAATCGAAATGATACAACGCCGAGCAGCTCGCTTCGTGACAAATGATTACCAATCCAAAGAAACTGGATGCATACATGTCTGACATGCTAAAAGAACTGAACTGGGAGACCCTTGAATCAACAAGAAAGGCAAGGCGTCTTATCACAACCCTTACAAGCACCTGATATCGGGAAATTTTTGCGGTGCTCACCGCTAAATGTACTCCTTTGTCTATACGGAATCAGCACGTGTGACGAAAGTCTCTTGAAAGCATCCCAGCTATAGAACTGTTTAAATTTTGACGTCACGATATCGATTCAAAAAATTGACCCGCCCACTTCTTACGGTGATACTTTCATGGCGTATAAAGCCCAAAGGAATTCGGATTGTTTTAGATAATTAAATAATAGCAAAGCTTTTTAAGTTGGATAAATTATCACTTGACTATCTGTTTTTTCTCGGAATGGTTCAATTTACCTTGTGACTGTTTTCATCTCCGAATAACAACTGATTGAAGTTGGAATCTATTTCACGTGATCTTCAATGGTGAAAAAGTTTTTGAGGCGAATATCATAACTGCTTCGTCGTTTTAGGTACTTTTTTGCATTATATTATCAATATCATACAATCTTATAACCAAACCGAGATATTTTACTAATCAAGGATTAATATGATACCAACTGCATAAAAATTCAATCGAGTTGATTCTCCAAAATGACGAAATTTTGAATTACATTACATGACAAAACAATAGCTACATTGAATGAAGTCCTCATGAATAGTTTCTGTTGCCAGCATCGCAAAACATAATGCAAAGCGCGATAGGCAATTACTATGCACAATATACCGATCAAAAGACCTCATTGGGCATGCGCATCTACCCAAGTCAAACAGGCCGACACGAAGTATTGTTTTGGCCAAACTAGTATACAACTATAAATACGTTAAATTCACTTGTGCTAACAACGTGAAGTGTAGTCTAGCGGGTTAAAGCGCCATGCATGACATGTTAGTATCAGACCAACATCATATCCAACGTCATGTATTATTTTCTGGCCGAGTTTGAGTCCGCGGGAATCTTTTTTTTTTCCCCACTTTTTTTCATTTTAAACGTTCAATAGATTTATTTTAGAGTAAAGACACCGAAATAATTGGGTTTCTGAATTTTTTTTTTCAACTTTAACTTGTTTACACATATAAAATCAACTCAATCCTACCCTTCATCATTAAAGCATACTCTTGTCAGGTATTCATGCTCCTCAACACAGGCCTTCCGATGGTCAGTCTTGCATGGGTACATGCTGTCTATAATACGCCGGTGAAGTAGTGACGTCATAATTTATGTTAATCACCCAACACGTGCGTTTTGGACCCAAACATACGGTGTGACCAATTTTGCCAGACGTTTATAAGTCTATGGAGAAAAAAGTCCGACTCCGATTTTATACCATAACTTTTGCTAAATAAATAAGGGAAAACATGCCGGCCTGTTATGCTGAAGATTGTGATCATAAGCCAGGACTGGACACCTGTCGTTATTTTCGTTTTCCAATCGAAAAATCAGTCTGATTTGTATGTTTACGTACACCTATTCTGTTAATACCAAGGAAGTTTTGTATACAACTTCCTTGGTGAATACATTTGTTTGGGTCCAAATAGCACGTGTTGGGCTAATTATCATACTTAATACACGCGAGACACACATTATGCGAATTCAGTGGAGTGGATACTGAGAGATATTGATTCTGGTAGGCCTATCCTAAATATAGATCTGCTTGGCCAAGGGATACATTTTGTTGTTAACAATATTTTCTGCTTGGTTAACTTTCAAGTACGGCTAGTGATTGGCTCTTGTAAACTCATTACCATACAGTTTATCTGTCCGTCTTGGGTAAAATGTCTCACTGCTAAGCCCTGTGTTCTTCAGCCATCAACCCGTCCGTCACGGCACAACAACTCCAAAGCATTTACTACAATAGCAGCAACAAAGGATTGTTATCTTCACTCCTTCTTTGTACGAACTCTAAAAGACTGGAACATTTTACCAGAATCAATTGCAACAATAGACAATCCAGATCAATTCAAACAAGCACTAAGTAACTACATAAGCACTAAACAAGACTAAATACATCGAGCACACACACCCCTGACCGTTTGACTCCCAAGGAGTGTTGGTCATTATTCCAAGCAGAAGGTGCTATCTGCTCCAACTGTGGAGATATTCAAAGGAGGAATCCCAGCTAGCCTATAAGCAGCTGCTACTTTTTACTTGCACTTTGTTGAACTTTGCACAAATTTGATGTCATCGTGTTCGTCGAGTCAGCAGCACCTTCATTTTTCATCGAGTTTTTCCCCCCGTTTAATTAGCACCTTTATGTCCGCCAACGGCGGATCCAGGGGGGGTGCTTTGGGTGCTGCAGCACCCCGGGGGTAAAAAAGTGAAGTGAAGTGAAGTGAAGTGAACTTTGCACAAATTTGATGTCATCGTGTTCGTCGAGTCAGCAGCACCTTCATTTTTCATCGAGTTTTTTCCCCCGTTTAATTAGCACCTTTATGTCTGCCAACGGCGGATCCAGGGGGGGGGCTTTGGGTGCTGCAGCACCCCGGGGGTAAAAAAGTGAAGTGAAGTGAAGTGAAGTGAAGGGAAGAGAAGAGAAGAGAAGAGAAGAGAAGAGAAGAGAGAACGTAAAAATTAAACTTATTAGTTATCCGACGGTAATAGAATGAACTACGATGCATCCATCATGATATCAACTTTACGATGACGATGCCATTTGTATTATCACTGGCTTAGGAACAGAGGTGGGGGGCACGGGGGCATCGCGTTAAACAACTAGGAAAAGACAAAATTCTCCGCCCCTGATGTCTGCACTGCTTATGGGTAAATACATTTATGACATTGTGCACAGCGAACCAGCCAACGGGAGGAATAAAAAGCTAGGTGCCCTGATAAAATCAAAGAGATGCCACCAAATGGGAGTGGCTCCCCTGAAAAAGGGCGGTTTCGTACATGCTGATCCTAAGACCGAGGCAAATATTCTGAACCAACAGTTCACTTCCGTATTTTCCATCGATGATGGGTCGCCTCTTCCTGATCTCGGTCCCAGCAATATTCCCGACATGGACTCAATCACAGTCAGTGAAAATGGCGTCACCCAGCTTCTGAGGAACCTGAAACCAAACACAGCCTCAGGCCCCGATGAAATTCCAACACGCCTGTTGAAAGGATTGGCAGAGGAAATATCACCAGCCATCACGCTTTCATTCCAAGCATCTATCTCTCAAGGCACAGTTCCATCACAATGGAAGAAATCAAACATTGTGCCTATATTTAAGAAGGGTAGTAGATCAGAGGCCGCCAACTATCGCCCTATCTCGCTCACATCCATCCTATGCAAACTGTGCGAGCATATACTACACTGTGCAATAATTCGCCATCTTAATGACTTTAACATCTTGTCAGATGCCCAGCATGGTTTGAGGCAACGCAGGTCGTGTGATACCCAACTTCTTCTCACCATCGAAGATCTGGCAAGAGGACTGGATGAAGGATCACAAATAGATGTTATCCTCCTCGACTATGAAAAAGCCTTTGAAAAGGTCTCAGACCGCCACCTACTTCTGAAGGCTGAACACTATGGAATACGGGGCAGCACACTCACCTGGATTCGTGACTTACTCAATAACAGATCACATCTTGTCACCGTAGATGGTCAGAAGAGCACTGGATCCAAAGTAACATCTGGAGTCCCCCAGGGGAGCGTGTTAGGCCCCCTGCTGTTCCTCATTTTCATTAATGATCTCCCTGCTTGCGTCTCAACATCCACAACAAGACTGTTTGCTGATGACAGCGTAGTACATGCATGTATATAGATCAATATCAAGTCTAAATGATGCAGCTGCTCTCCAGAGTGACCTTGATGCCTTACAGGATTGGGAAGCCAAATGGCATATGAGATTCAATGCAAAGAAGTGCCAAGTGCTTCGTGTTACCAACAAGCGACAACCTATTGCATCCTCATATACTATCCACGGACATACCCTCGATTTAGTCAACTCTGCAAAATATCTTGGAGTTCATCTGGACTCTCACCTGAACTTTAACACACATGTTGACTCAATCTCCAAGAAAGCTAATAACACCAGGGCCTTCTTGTCTCGAAACCTCGGGTCAATGTGGTCGTAAAATCAAAGAAGTAGCCTACACTACATTTGTTAGACCCACAGTAGAGTATGCCAGCGCTGCGTGTGACCCTCGTACTGAGAGAAACTCTAAGAAGGCGGAGCAAGTTCAGTGAAGCGAAGCTCGCTTCGTTACTGGAATCTTCGATAGAAGGAGCAGTGTTACATCTATGCTAAAAGAACTGAACTGGCCATCGCTCAAAGAATGCCGCTTGCAGAGTCGTCTTATAAGGCCCTTATAAGTCAATGTTGAGTTTCCCGTCCGCCGCCCGCGTTACGATTTTGGACCTGCGTTTCAAAATTGAAAATCCCAAAATATTTCATTATTTTAAAATTAGCCAATTACAACGATGTTTTTTTACCCTTTTCTGCAATTTTAAATCAATTTAAAACTTTCTCGGTACTCTGTCATCGGTAAATGATTCCATAAATAGCTTCAATTCTGCTTAGGGTAATCTCAAATTAGAGTATAAGGTACCAAGATACACTAGAACAAAGATGTATAATTATAAACAACATGTCAATAAGTGAGTGTTCAGGGCTCGAATTTAACCGCGGCCATTTGCTGCGATGCCTTTTTGGATTGCCGTAATGCCCTTGAAAAATTAACCCACCTCACAGCCACAGTGGCCATGCCCATTTTTGTTTGTGGCCGCGATGCCCTTTTATGTTCCGACTCACGAGACATCGCGTAAAAACGTAAAAAATTGCCCAACTTGAACAGCCAAATTTTCCACTTTATACATTTAATATAACAATTTACATTTTTTATGTTATAGCCTATTCTAAAAAGTTATTCTTTTCTATATGTGTTTTCTATACAATACTCTGAAGAGATAATTTCAAAAAACTTTTGTTTTATGAAATTAAAATTACTTTACGAAAAAAATGAGTTATAAATTATAGTAACCATGTTTTGGTACTTTAACGTGGGATTGCCGACAAATAAACACCGCGACTGAATCCTTCCATCACTAGTTATCGGCACACGGACGTAGCTGTCCCTAGGGGAGCGTGGCCGAGCGGTTAGAGCACGGGTCTCGTAATACAGAGATTGTGGGTTCGAGCCTCGGGCCGGGCGGTTTTCGTCTCCTTGTTTCCTTGGGCTAGAAACTTTACTCTACTTGCTCCGTGGTCGGACAGTCACCTAAAGCCGTGGGTCCCTGTGCGAATGCTCCTTCATGCAGCGGTATATAAATATTCTTATAAAAATAGAGAAGTTTGTGTTTCCTCGGACTAACTCAGACCCGTGAAAAATGATGCTCAATAAATTACTACCCACTGCGAGACATCCTGTGGTCGATCTGCCGTGCAAAATTCAATGATCAAAAAAAGTAAAGACACACGCTAGAGATCATTAAGATGTTGACAAGGAAGTGGAGTTCTACATTGCATTATTGGTAGAAGCCCCAGTCTTTAATAATAAATAATAGGAAAAGATGAATGGTGTTTGTATTGTTGTTTATTTATTATTGTTGTACTTATTTATTTATTTTTTTTTTTGGGGGGGGGGGTCATAAATGATTTTTAGGTATGGAATCCCTCCTCGTTTGGTTCCAATTGGAGCAGTGGGGAGTATACATAGCAGAAGCAGAAGCAGAAGCAAAAAGGTATGAAATCATTCTAATTGCATAAGGTACCACATACGCGGAAATTGGACATTTTTGTCGCACGGTGTGTCCGATACGACCATTTAAAATATACTCTCGCATTCTGATTCAGTTCAAATTAATTTTACCCCTCACAACAATTTAGGCTACATGTGGGAGTGAGTCAGAAATCATCATTTTTTGCCAACATTGACCAAAAAACAGGCATTTTTGGGAAAAAAGTTAATTTTGACCCTTAAATTTGGTTAGCTGACAAACTTAAAAGTAGGTTTGACAAAAAATTTGACCTGTTTTCTATAGAAACAGTCAATTCCATATGCAACACATACAGTGTATTGATCCTCATATATATAAAATGGCACACTTTCAGCAAATGGTCATGCCTTACCAATTTATTAGAGACTTTTGAGGATGTCACAAGAATGCTAGACATAGTCGGAGGAGTTGACATAGTTTATTTCGACTACTCAAAGGCATTTGACTCAGTGCCCCACCAAAGACTGATGTCTAAACTAAAATCTTATGGTGTGGATGGCAAAGTCTGGAGATGGGTGAATGATTTTTTGACTGGAAGATTACAGCAGGTCACGGTAGGGGATTCAGCATCGGAATGGACCAAGGTTACAAGTGGTGTTCCCCAGGGCTCAGTTCTTGGCCTAATACTCTTCGTCCTCTACATTAACGACTTGCCTGAAAATGTAAACTCAGAGGTAACTAGAATATGCGGTTCTCGGGCCGCGCGGTTCTCGACACAGAGTGTCGATCACGATGCCTCCGCCTTCCACCTTTGTAATCGGACTAAGTTGAGAATTTGACCTTTCTTTTGACCTTTGACCCAAACCTTTGAAATCGGACAAAGTTGAAAATCTGACCTTTCTTTTGACCTTTGACCCCAAGTTTAAGGTCGGACGATGGGGTCTCCATTGACACTTTTGATCGCTGGTCCAAGGCGAACATTTTGAGACCTTAACCTATGAAATCGGACAAAGTTGAAACTTTGACCTTTCTTTTGACCTTTCACCTCCAGGGAAAGGTCGGACGATGGGGTCACCATTGACACTTTTGATCGCTGGTCCATGACGAACAATTTGACACCTTAACCTTTGAAATCGGACAAAGTTGAAAAATAAGCAACATTTTATGCATAAATTATGCAAATTAGATACTTAATTAGCATATTTTGCGCTCAAATTGCAGCTGGCATAAGCGCAGCTCTATCCGCACCTACCCATTAAATTGCATGAATGTAGGGTTCACGGTTTGTAAAATATCCCATTTAAAGCATTTTACGCATAAATTATGCTACATTTTATGCATAAATTATGCAAATTAGGTACTTAATTAGCATATTTTGCGCTCAAATTGCAGCTGGCACAAGCGCAGCTCAATCCCCACCTACCCACCAAATTTCATGAATGTAAGGTGGACGGTTTGTAAAATATGCCATTTAAACCATTTTATGCATAAATTATGCAAATTAGGTAGTTAATTAGCATATTTTGCGCTGAAATTGTCGGTGGATTGAGTTTGGCTCTAGGTCTACCCAGGCATCAAATATCATTAACGTAGGGCATGCGGTTTCGGAGATATGCATAAAATAAAATTCTGCTCCGTTAAGGAGATATTGCCCTTTGTATCTACGAAATTATAAAGGATTACATGCAAGAGCGCCATCTTAAAACGCGTTGTATTCGTTAATTAAATGGCCGATCGGGCCAATTTTCGCATATGTTATGCGCCCATTAAAATAAGGTGGGGTTAAAATTTTGAAGGGGTGGAATTTTAGCAAATGCTCCTTGTCCAATTATTTCTAAGTCCCTAAAATCACAAAAAAACACATATTTTCTGCTTAAAAACCGACTAAATTTGCATATTTTGCGCCGAAACTTTCAGAGAAAATTACTAGCAACCCTTCCACGCCTCACCAGTTCTGAGAAACGAGCCCGGACGGACGGACGGACGGACGGACGGACAACCAGAAAACATAATGCCTCTCGCGGAGGCATAAAAATGTTTGTGGATGACACTAAAGTCTACAAGCATGTGACATGTGAAAAGGATAGAGAGAGCCTACAAGAGGACCTGAACGCCCTTCAAAAGTGGTCTGAGACTTGGCTCCTAAGGTTTAATGCTACCAAGTGCAAGAGGATGCATATGGGGAACACAAATAGGATGACGGATTATAAAATGGGTGAGGAAGTGATACCACATGACTATGAAGAGAAAGACCTGGGTGTTGTTATCTCAGAGGACTGAAATCAACTAAGCAATGTGCAGCCGCTTCGAAGAAGGCAATGACCAAACTTAGAATAATTAAGAGTTCAACTTCAAGTACTTTGACAAGAATGGCTTCACATCCCTCTACAAGACATACGTCCACCCTCAATTAGAATATTGCATCCAGGCCTGGAGCCCAAACCTCAGGAAAGACATTGACATGATGGAGAAGGTAGGTTCAGAGAAGAGCCACTAAGTTGATTCCCTGCCTTAGACAGAAATCTTATCCAGAGAGGTAGGTTAAAGCTGGGAAGAGTAGTTTTTCTCTTCCCAGGTTAAAGGAGCTGAAATTGTATACCCTGGAAAGAAGAAGAACAAGAGGTGACTTGATTGAAGTCTTCAAGATACTGAATGGTTTTGAAGGCATTTCTGAAACCAGGTTATTTCAACGGAACAAGTCAACAAGCCATTTAAGGGGTCATCAACACAAGCTCTTTAAGCCAACTCTCGATCTCAAGAAAGGATTGAACGTGCAACAGAGCTTCTTCTCCGTCAGAGTCATGAGAATGGAACAATCTGCCAGCATACGTTGTTAATTCCAAGACAACAAATATGTTGTAAAACAATTTAGATGCATACTGGAGCAAGACTGGATATGGGGTCGTAATTACGTAAAGGCTAGCCTATTTTAAACCCATCATAGTGTAAGTGTATATGATGGCTACACTCATATGGAAGGAAGGAAGGAAGGGCATCAATTAACCACTTGGCACTACATCCAGACTGATATTCTGCTGGGTCACCCAACGTAAACCGTACTAAACGACGGTATTAACGTAGTACTATAGTTTATCTCAGAGTTGTTTTTCCTCATTCGCGGGGTTTTTCTTTCCGACGCTTGTTGTTAAGCCTTTCTGCGTATTGAAGCACTTATTTACGCACGTATTGGCAGAGCGTGATTTGTTGATTTCGATCGTTTACGCTCACGCTGTTGGCACGCGCGTTAAGAGTGGCGTACACGACACGATTTGAAACTTAAATGAAAGGAAAAACAAATTTGAGAGATAGTATAGTATAGTAATAAGTTTTTAGTTACCGTAACTGCAATGATCCAACAACTCAAGTGGCAGTCCTTGGAAGAGCGCCGTGCAGCTTCCAGACTCACATTTACGTACAAAGGCTCTTCACAAACTGATTGCTGTTAATATGGATCACCTTAAATCAAACACAAGCATGTCCAGACCAACCAGAAGAAATTCCTCCAGACTCGCTTTAATCAAAGTAACTGCAAAGAAAGACAAATACAAAAACTCTTTATATCAAATGATATCCAAACCAAGAACTATACATCTGAGTGGAATGAATTGCCAGCTCATGTTCAAACCAGTGGTGGTAGGACGATCCCTTTTTCCACGCACGGTACCACCACTGAAACCACCGAAATAAATTACTGCCTTCAATAAAAATGTACGAGGATGGTGATGATCACGTGTTTAATTTTGATTAGAAGATTTATTTGAAATATTAACCAAGTTTTACTAA
>JXSR01S075404.1:20004-37962 GCA_000969725.1 Ophiothrix spiculata | reverse complement strand
AGCTTTGGGAAGGTTACGTTGACAAGTGATGATGTTGTGTCTGGGCTGCTTGGAATTGTGTTAGATACTGAGAACTCAAGATCAGGTGAGTTTTGGGTGAACAGAGTTGGCAGCTTTGGGAAGGTTACACTGACAAGTGATGATGTTGTGTCTGGGCGGCTTGGAATTGTGTTGGATACTGAGAATTCAAGATCAGGTGAGTTTTGTGTGGACAGAGTTGGCAGCTTTGGGAAGGTTACACTGACAAGTGAGGATGTTGTGTCTGGGCAGCTTGGAATTGTGTTGGATACTGAGAATTCAAGATCAGGTGATTTTTGGGTAGACAGAGTTGGCAGCTTTGGGAAGGTTACGCTGACAAGTGAGGATGTTGTGTCTGGGCGGCTTGGAATTGTGTTGGATACTGAGAATTCAAGATCAGGTGAGTTTTGGGTGGACAGAGTTGGCAGCTTTGGGAAGGTTACGCTGACAAGTGAGGATGTTGTGTCTGGGCAGCTTGGAATTGTGTTAGATGCTGAGAACTCAAGATCACTGAGAACTCAAGATCAGGTGAGTTTTGGGTGGACAGAGTTGGCAGCTTTGGGAAGGTTACGCTGACAAGTGATGATGTTGTGTCTGGGCGGCTTGGAATTAATTGTGTTAGATGCTGAGAATTCAAGATCAGGTGAGTTTTTGGTGGTCACAGAGTTGGCAGCATTGGGAAGGTTACGCTGACAAGTGATGATGTTGTGTCTGGGCAGCTTGGAATTAATTGTGTTAGATGCTGAGAATTCAAGATCAGGTGAGTTTTGGGTGGACAGAGTTGGCAGCTTTGGGAAGGTTACGCTGACAAGTGATGATGTTGTGTCTGGGCTGCTTGGAATTGTGCTGGATGCAGCTAATGCTAAATCAGGTGTGGCTTTTAGCAGTCAATCCAAGATCTTTGGTCATTATTCTTGGTTTGACAGAGTCAGAGTCTGACAGCTGTAAAAGATTTATCTGGAAATAGTGCTGTTGTTGATTGTCGGAAGAATCGATTGTCGCAATATTTACAAAACTTTCGATATATTGATACACGAAATGGAAGTTTGGATACTAAACGACATAAAGATCAAGGCAAAAAAACCCCTACATGCTTGAAATAATAGAGAGAGCCATCTCCCATTCATCTTAGAAATGGCATCACGGTTAGGAACAACACCTGGGGTGCCCCTGAATAATGTTGAAATTGTCAAGTTATAAAGTAAACAAGCCAAGTGTAGTGATGTTTGGAAACACTTGTGGATTTCTTAAAGGGGCAATTCATGATCCACTTTTCACCCTCAAGGTCACCTCTATCAAATTTGAGTTTTTTAGCTTATAAGAATCCTCACGTGGTATATGTTACGATCCCCAAACCATTCTTTCATATGTGCTTGCATTTTTGAGAAAAGTGAGAAAATGTGTCATTTTCTAATTATTGTCGGGGCCCCGACAGTAATTACAACACAGTAGTCTATGGGGATTTTCAAAATGCTGAAAAAGCTTGTAACTTGGAAACTAACCGTCAGAATCAAGCGAAATTTTCAGTACATATTTATGTTGTACTCTTCTTTTTATTTAGCTAGAAAAGAGGCCACATCAAAATCATGAATTGCACCTTTAAGTATTGATATGCATAGTGACCACATTGTCAAAAGTAGGTTTTAACTGAGGTGAATACTACCAGCTATTATAATCTAAACTCGATAATTCACAATGTTTATTAACAATATAAGGGTATGTTGAAATTCTGAATTTGTTGATGTTCATAAAAGTACCAATGGTTTGTTTTTGTACTCGTGCATCAAGTGGTTTTCGCTAATTAAGCTTAGACTTGTTACTAGTAACGCAAGCCGTGTATAAAATTGTATGAGTATCGATAATATTATCAACATATTGGATGTTTGTCTTTCAACATATCGATACTCAAAAAGCCTATCGATAACAGCACTATCTGGAAGTACAGTTTGTTTAACTGTTTGCCAATAGTTTTGTTTTTCAATTCATGTCAAGATTTATTCATATGACATCGTCGCATGAGGTCAAAAGAAATTGTTTGCTTGCCAACAAATGAACAGTTGGTCGGTTGGTCAGGATTTTCTTCGTTTTATTTATTTAGGAACCATTCAACATCTGAGCTAAAAATAATTACAATTTTAGATCAATTTCTGCAGTTGGAGCTAAAATGTTGTATTTTTCTTCAAAATGGGCGTCTAAAGAACTGAACCATACTGAAAATGGGGATCTGATGAGCGGCCTGGAGGCCTGAAAGGGGGGGGGTCTTGACCACTGGCCATAGGTACCCTGCTCATATACGTGAGTGAGCCCCCCCAATTGCTTGCTTACTTGCTTAGGGCGACTCCAAGGTCGGACAGTTTTGATGGCTTCTCCACAGCACACGATCTCTCATGCAGTTTCTCAAGTCTGCAGCATCCAATCCAGTGTCTTCTTTTAGTTGGGTGATATAGTCCTTCCTAGGTGGTCCTCTTGATCTTTTTCCATGTTTTGGCTCCCATAGAAGAACTTTTGATGCCACTTCTGAGGTACTCCTGGCACAGTGCCCTGCAAATCTCATTCTCCTCATCCGAAGTCTCTCTGAGATTGGTAACAGTCCACCATAGAGGACTTTATTGGTGGTGTGTGACTTCCAGCTTACGTTCAGAGCTTTCCTGAGGAGCCTAGTGTAACAACCATCCAGTGATTTTCTCATCATGGTTGTTACAGTCCATGCCTCAGCACCATACATCAACACAGGCTCTATTGTGGTGGTAAAGAGTCTGATTTTTAGACTACGAGATAGTGAGCTTGTCCAGATCTTGGTCATACTGTTGCAGGCTTTCCAGGCTTGTGCTTTCCTGATGTTGAAATCATTTTCACTACTGGCAATCCACGCCCCTAGATACTTGAAGTCATTTACCACTTCCAAGTCAGTGCCGTCCAGGGTTTTGATTCCTGAAGGTGGTACATTGAAGATCATTGCCTTGGTCTTTTTGGCGTTCATTCCAAGTCCTACATTTAGGGCATTGGCTTCAACTAATTGGAGGAGTTCTTCAGCATCTCTCAAACAGTCAGAGAGCAGTGCGATGTCGTCCGCAAAATCAAGATCTGTTATTGTTTGCGGCCCTATCCTTCTGCTTTGCCTTGGTGCCAGAGTGAAGCCAAGCCGATCTTCTTTACCATGTATGGCCTTTCTCAGTACATAGTCCAGTACAGTGATGAACAAGAATCCCCAATTAAAAATGTTTTTTTTTTTTTTTTTGGGGGGGGGGGTGCTAGACCCACTTTAATAGTGAATTACAAAACACATTTTTTTAAAAACATTTACAGGTAAAGAACTTGATCACGATATTGCAGCTCTGAATGCTTCCCAGATATCAACATGTCTACATGTGACAACTCTGCATAGCTACCTGGGTTGTATATTGCAAGTATTGACAACTAAGCTAAGATTTCATCCTTGGTGTGCAATGCATGATGGTCTAGTATGCTCAACATCCGGCATTCTCTGGGGTGTCAGAGCTAGATTGGCTATAGAAGATTCATGTCATGGACAACTAACTGTTTGGACCAGGTATGTTTAATATAGAATCAGTAAATCAATAGAATACTGTAGAGATAAACAAAGAACACTGATAGAACCAAGGAATTTTTATAGGGGAATCAGTTGTCTCCGCCATCTTGTGTCGCTCATGGAGCAGAGTTATCGTACCTCCGGATGTATTGGCCCGATATCCAAGCAGATCGCGTAAATCTTCACTTGACGCATTTTAGAGTGTGTGCATTTTGTTTAACCGTGTCTGCGTTTCAAGTAGTGTGTATTGCGACTTGCTCTGATCAAAGTACACCAATTTTTCCACTAATCCGTTGCGAAGACTCTCGAAGTGAGGCACGCGGGGCCGTAAAATGCCGGAGGTACAATAACTCAACCTCCATGAGCAGCAATCCAAGATGGCTGCCATCCCAAAGGATTTATACGGCGAAGAAATCAAAATGGCGGAGAGTATCGGTTCCCTTTATAAATTCCTTGAATAGAACTCACACTTGGTACTATTGGCCTTATTCAGTCTCCCATACTGTAGAACCATATGCGATGCGTTACATCAAAAGATACAGTTTGTCTGTCGTGCAAATTTGGAGATACAGGCAAATTAAACTTGCAAATTATAAAGAAAATAATAAGATCATTATTGTCACTATTCATCATAACTTTGAAACCCAGATTTGAATTTTCAAAAGCAAGGTATAATTTTAATTCATTCCCTTTCAAGTGACATGACATGTAAGAATATACTTTGTATAAGTACCCTCGTTTGTAAATTACCATTTTTTGGGTGAACAAACATTGTACGAGCTTAATAATAATAATAATAATGGAGGGTTCTTATAAGGCGCACACTCATCAAATGATCTCAATGCGCACAAACAAAGAAAACAAACAAGTTACATCTGCGAATCCAGAAAAGCCTGACGAAAAAGGTGAGTTTTAAGATGTTTTTTAAACTGAGAAAGAGAATGAATGTTACGGAGGTTGTTAGGAAGTGAATTCCAAACAGCCGGAGCAGCAAAATGAAAGGAGTGTTCACCCAAGAGCATTTGGTAGACTTGTGTAGTCAAAAATCATTTTCTCCTCTTTTCTCATATAGGCCTATATTTATGAAATGATTATATAATAGGCCTATATATAAAATTGCATAAAAATTCTGAGGTGTCTTTTTTTTCTGTATTTTTTTCTATTTTATCTACTTTACAAAAGGACAAAATATTTACCACTAGAATTCGTCATAAATCAAATTTGCAGAATTAAAATCATTTATTTTTTTACTAATGTGACAATTTCGTTACTCAAAGTTCCGGTGTGTAGAAAATAGTAAATAGATATATTGCGGCGACGCTGCGGCGGTTGGAAAATCTAACTTTCGCTATATCCCATGGGTCATGAATATTCACGTTTTAATATTCATGAGCTTATTAATTTGTTTTATTATATAAATATGAAGGGGTGTGCAACGAAAGAATTTTTATCCAACTAAAATGTAACACATTTGCCGTGACAATTTTAGTTGCTGTGACACTCTATCATGCATATAATGACGCAACGTTTAGCGGCAAAAATCGAGTCTCGGCGTGTGGCACGGTAAACCAAAATAAGATGCGGCAAAATGCCAAAAGGTAAATTTGATGATTATATTTTGTTCTAGAATTAATTACATATATAAATTTATATATTATATAAAATTTCAAGAACATAAAGATATGATTTCAAGATGATTTTACTAATTTATAAACTCAAAGTCAAGGAAGCAACTTATATGCACCATTGTAAACTGAGGATATGAAACATGTATAAGTATATGTAATGGATCATCCCGAAAGCCCTTTGCAGATGATATCAATTTTATCTATTACAGCATTTTCTAAGCTTTAAAATGACACTATACTTGTTATTAAAATTGATTAAGGCGATGAAATTTGACAACAGAAAGCCTGCTGGAACTTCTTATTTTTATTTATTTATTGCTGCCTATTTTTATCAGTTTCTTGAAAAGTGTTCTGTCGCAAAGTCACCCTTTTCGGGGTTAGTCATCACATATAGTAATTGACTTACTTCGGAACTGAAAACATTCAATAAGATCCATAATCTTGACAAAATTCAATTAGAAAAAACAAACTGGAGCAAGAAAATGTTAATAACTAATTAGCACACACACAGGCCTACACATAAACAATACGATTGTGACCAATACCAGTCAAAGTTTTTTTATTTTTTTTATATGATTCCTTTCCTCAACTTTCCCGAAACAAATGATATGACTTTTTAGGCCTACATCATTATATTTCCACAAGTTAAATTGATTGTTTACGCAATGCGCCGTGATTGCGGCCGCGTAACGCATATTTGAAAGCCGCACCTATCTCGCGTACTAAACTTCGACGCGGTCTACACAAATGCACTAAGAGGAAACGCTTGTGTAATGGTTCTCTCGCTGTGAAATATATTTTAGCTGAATTGTGTAAACGGTAAGAATTCTGAAAATTATATTGATTTCAGGATGACTGCAATTTGATAATTCTTGATAATAAATGTTGTTTTTGGAAAGTTATGTCGTTATATTTAGTAAATGTACGTGAACTTCAGTCGTAGCGGAAAAACAAAATGGCAGCATTAAATTTTGCTTTCGGGAGGTATGCAAATATTTAAATAAATAACCATTATTAATATTTTGTGATTAATTATTCATTATTATGACAGTATTTGACATATCAACGCGTGAACGCAGCAATACACGAACGTGACGCAACGCTGAAAGGTGTTACATTTTTGTAAAAAATTGTTTTGGTAAATGGCGACTTTTGATTGGTTTAGAACGATTTGTTGCACACCCATCGATTTATTTAGTAGAGAAACAATAAATACGTCATGAACGACTCACTAAATATTCATATAAATGAACACTTATGTTTATGGATATCAATACGTCAGAAATGATAGCAGTTAAAATTAAACTGATTCGCATCAGTACTTTATCGGGGAATCATGATAACTGTTAGGCCTATAACATTAAAAGAATATATCCAAATTGAAAAAGACGGTGAAAAAATCGCATCGTTTTGAAGAAAAAGGTAGGGTTAAGACAAGTCATCCTGGTGCTCATGGTTCACCAGCTGACTTAAGATTAACACGAGATTTCAAAAGTCTTTCAGCTTTGGTCATTTTTGGTTAACCCACCATTGTCATGACTTTATATTCATATATGAATTGTTGGTGAATAATAAACTGAAACTGAAACATGAAAATCTGAATTTTGTTAAAGGTAGACAACTTGTACCTTTTGATGTAACATGTCACAAATTTCTTTTCTGCATCTGGATGACACACTTATGCAGTGGTGATGGAGAAGTTTGTGAAGCACCGTTTCTCTTTCCTTTCATTGATGCTGCTGTCTAGAGGTTTCAAGAGCATAGGTCTCAGGTTCAAACCCAACTATGGCCATGAGTATAATGTCTTTGTGTGCAAGACATTTATTTAGTCTTGATTGCTTCGTAGACCTAAGTGGAACCAATGGCATTGAGGAGCTGTTGTGTGGAATATTAGTCTGTAGATAGAAGCAGATACAGAGTCCACATTGGTGGGTAGTAGAGCACCCCTAGTTATTCAGGTTCCCAGTTGGACCTGGGCCTTGATGTTCGGACCACATTATTCGAATTGCTCCAGGGTCCACCCTGTCCAAATGCTCCTGAGACGCTGCATTCGTGTATAACTGGTGAGTCTTAGGCAATCAACTTCAACGTCAACTTCAAGTTTATTTCCATAAATATTACAAAAATACAGCAAATCACAAAAATAAATGCACTTATGGGAGGAGTAGATTGGGAGGCCAGAAAGGCCTGTAAAATAATCTACCCCTTGAAAACTTAAAACACAAAACTAATAACAACTAAATGAAAGAAGACAGGACAAGGACGAGCTCAAAAATCAAAAAACATGAATTATAGCAAAATTTCTTGATTTGATACTTTATATCTAAAATGAAAAATTTATTGGTAGTTATTGATAAGGGATCGTTTAAGTGTATTTCGAAAATGTTTGGCAGTTTTTTATTCTTTTAAAGATTTGGGTAATGAATTCCAAAGAATGGGGCCGCAAGAACGAACTCCATGGTCAGAGAAAGATGTTTTGTTTTTTTGTTAAATTTAAGTCATTGACGTGTCTTGTTGGATAGTTGTGGATATCGGAGCATTTAGTAAAATAGTTATAGAAAGCTACAGGGAGATAATTAAAAGAATATTTGTACGTAAATCCAGTCGTGGCAATTTCCTGATCAGTGATGGCAGTGGTAATAATCATCATCATCTTTCGACTTCCGTTGAGATACATGACACACATCTTTGCCAACTATCTTTATTACACGTTGCACTTCCAAGTTCATTGAAGTTCAAGCCAGTATCTCTACATATGGTATCAGAGTATGTTAAAGGCCTACAGCCTCTGTTTGGACATGGCAGTCTCCAAAGTAGGAGGTCTGTTATGATTTGGTCCTTGGCTCAAAAGCAGTGACCAGCAAACTGGGCTCTTCTCTGTGCCACGGTTGGGGGTATATCACCATAAATCTGATGCTTAAATGGATGTTGTTTCCAGGACATATTTTGGACACGCATTAGTAGCCTGGTGTAGGTGCCATCTAAGCGGTCTTGAAGCTCTTTCTTCAAAGTCCATGTTTCTGCTCCGTACAATAAGATGCTTTCAACACAGGCCCTGAAGAATTCAATCTTGGTTGCCCTGGTAATATCAGACTTCCATATGACATCAAGCTTGTTACAGGCGATCCATGCTTGTCCTTTTTGCTATCAAGTTCATATGACCCAAGGTGTTTAAAATCTACTTCCTTGATGGCAGTTCCATTCATTGAGCGGATAAGAGGATGATCAGATATTTCATTGAGGTCAGACATTTGGTCTTCTTTGCATTGAGCATTAGTCCGACCCTAATATAATCCTAAGGTAATAATAGGCAGTAGTGCTTTAATTGGTTTCACTCTGATACCAAATGTTCTCTTTTATTTCAATTATATTTTAAATTTTTATAGAGGAAAACAAAACAAATGGTTTTATTTTTCTTTACAGTGACAAGCACCAGCTGATGATTCTCATCCAGGCTCTATATCACCACCTACCTGATGATGTCACTATCCATACATCATCCCCAAGTCATAGTCAGATTGAGAGCGCTATAACCAACAGTATTCAATCAATGAAAAAGGAACTTGCAACTCTTGCTATTGGAATAAGTGATCTCCAAACAGCGCCATCATCAGGAACTCATGAGGATGATGATGATGATGTGGTTGTCATGGAAACTGAATCAGGTATGGACGATACAGCAAGAAAAATAGCTGATGTGAGAAAGAAGTTTGAAGCTGAACAATTAGAATTGAAAGACGCTGGTATGGTGGCAGTTAGTAAAGATGATTTGAGGATGATTAGAACAGATAACATCAGCAGGCAAGAACGCACTGATTTGGATGTTAGAACTTTATCTAGAAATATGATGTCGACTTCAAACTCAAAGTAGTTGGTTTTACACTTCATTCAAGTGTTTGATAAGTTTTTGGCCTAGCTGAGATAGGAGGTAATGAAATTGTACAGTTTTTGGGACAGTTTTGTAATTCAATTTGATAATCATGAGCTTATTTCTTTCTTACCTTAGGCCATAAGCTTATTGAACACCCCAGGGGGGTACTTAGTACAAAAGTGACTACGGGGATGTGCCGCAAATTTGGGTAGCAAAATCAGGCTGTCTGGTATTTCGATGGGTCCTTTTTCTTTGCAAAATGTGGTATTTTGATGGGTCTGTTTTCCAAAATTTGCACTAAAATGGCGCAAATTTTGGATTTTTTTCTAAATTTCAAACAAAAATCAGAAAATTTCCGCCAAATTAGCGTTAATTTTCGGGGAAAATTTCATTTTTTGTATAAACTCGACTCAAAATTTTGGGAATTTGGTATATGGATGGGTCCCTTTTTCTTAAATATTGGTATATACATGGGTGGTACTTCAAATTTCCCAGCGGCACACCCCTACCAAAACCAAAATTGAGTACCCCCACCCTGGGTTGAACACCTCTTGTTGATTTGAATTAAGAGAGATCCCCAACAAGCAATACTTGGTGGACCATCATGAAGCTGTATTCATGGTAATCATATCCTTGCAGAACAAGTGAATCATTCCTTGTACAGTGTCTTTTGGGTTTAAGGTATTACAGCACACCCTTGTTTCTAAAGCTGGTATATAGAACTAGCCTGAGGCATAAAACGAAAAACCCATGATAAGGTAGCTCTATGCATGGAGGAAGTATTGAGTAAATTTCATGAAATCAAAGATGTGTATTTTTTTGCTATAGAAGCAAAGATTGGTATACAAATGGTTAAAAATAGAGGGTTATTGCCCCTTTAATTATTTGCCCATTGACGTCTATGTAAAATGTTGTTTTACAAAAAGTAGTTATCTTAAAAATGCAATTTTTTCATGTTCTAAAAGTTTGGTTCAATTATTAGATAGTAAATGTCTATCAATCTATAGATATTTCGTATTATATCATGATTACAGTGATTTGAGCCATGCAATAGTCTATACTATTGCACGGCATGAAACAAACCTGTGTGATATCATGATATAAAACAAATATTGAATGCCTATGACGTGCAATAGTACAAAATATATCATGAGGTCAAATTTGGACTGATCCATTTCACTCGGCTACGCCTCGTGAAATAGAAAAGTCCAAATTTGACCTCATGATATATTTTGTACTATTGCACTCTCAGGCATTAAATATTTGTATATTATGACTCGGACGATTCAAAATAAAATGTCCGCCAAAAACAAGATGAGCAGTTTCTGGTGTCTAATTGCCATTTGCTATTCTACAGCAGGGATTCTCAATTAGTGGCACGCGCGTCAAATTTGGCGCTTTGACAAGTACTGATTGGCACTTTGATACTCTCTAAAAACAAAGAACAACATTAGGAATACACTGATAATAGGCAAGTTTGGCGGTTTCCCCTACATTTTTTTCATTTATGTGGCGCATTGTAGGGTGCACACCAGTTAATAGCTGGCCTATTCTTTTACATGTTAAACAAAGGTCAAATTTTGTCATTTCCCGACCAAATTAATGAATAGCTCTTGTTCTCACCTTATTTTTCTTCAAGATTATGATGTATCCTTGCATTTAAGGTGAATTTTGATATGGGTTAACCCCACCCAGCTTGATTTCGCGAAAGCCCATTTCAAAGTGGCGTCTGCTACTTACGCCAAAATTGCACAGTATTTCTAGCTTGCGTATGCGGAGGAATGCAAAGAAAAAAGGTCAAAAGTCAGCCAATCCATGGACCATAGGCATTGTATATGGTCAGATGCTAAGGAAAGATTTAGGAAAAAAATATTTAATCCAAAATAATGACCAATCTAGGGTCTAATTAAAATTGTCCCACTTGTTTTCAGGAACTTCAAGAGTGGTTGGTTTTCAGCACTCATTTAAAACCACTTTATAGAGGGCGACATTATTTTGTGAAGTGCATCCTAGTTGAGAACCCCTTGATTCTCCTGGCAATTGCTCTGATTGTGGTTTAAATTTATTGTCATCTCCAATTATCAAACTCATTTAAGGCTGGGGTAGACCTTCAAATGGCATAAATGGTTTTTGTACTCTTAACTCTCAAACTAATTGTATAAACTATATAAAAGTATACATTTTTAGAGGCGGAATTTTACCCTGAACATGATGATGATATCAGTTTGTGACCAAAAATGTCAATTTTGGCAAAAAATGCCAAAAAAACGTATTTTTTGCCCCAAAATTTCTGGAAAGCGTAACTAAAATTTGCATTTGGGAAATGTTGAACCTTTTTACTTTTTGGAATCTAGAAACAAATGTCTAGGAACAGTTTTCTCAAATTTTTGATTTTTTTCTTAGTTTTTAAAAAAATGCCAAAAATAGGTCAAAAAATGTAAACAAATCCCACCGCTGCCACCAAAATGGCAATTTTTGGAAATTTTTCAAAAAATAAGATAAAAATCAAAAATTCGAGAAAACCGTTCCTAGACATTTGTTTCTAGATTCCAAAAAGCAAAAAAGTTCAACATTTCACAAATGCAAATTTTAGTTAGGCTTTCCAGAAATTTTGGGGCAAAAAATAAGGTTTTTGGCATTTTTTGCCAAAATTGTTATTTTTGGTCAAAAACCGATATCACCAATATGTTCAGAATAAAAATTTACTTCTAAAATTGTATACTTTTATATTGTCTATGCATTTAGTTTGAGAGTTAGAGTACAAAAAACATTTATGCTAGTTAAAGGTCTACCCCAGCCTTAACATGTAAAAGTGATTCTTGGGGCTTCAAAATCACCTTTTATTATTAGGATTTTTGAATTTCAGAGCTCTTATTAACAAGGTTCCATGGATAAAAGAGATTGAACAATAAAATGACATAAACAATATCCAGTGTTTATAGAATATTTTTATTTCTCTATATGAATATCACACACAAGCTCCTTAACCCAAACCAGCTGGGCCATATATCAATATTCCCTTTTGTGTCAATTAAAAAAATGGCTTGTAAATTCGTAAGAAAACAAAACTTAAAATTATTTTGTTGTTGTTGTTGTTGTTGTTAATACAAATCACAATTATTGTCCTGTCATTCGCAAATACTCTCTTGATTAAATTCAGATATATAGTACCCGGGAGAACTGGGTATTCTGACCGGGTAACCACCCGCGTTACCAAAAAGATGGGACCTGGACAGGTCTCAAGACTTGTAATATAGGGTATCAAAATCGACCTGGTACTCTGCAAGTCTCACATAGGGTATCAAATTTGGCTTTTAAATCTCTGATAGGATATCAAACTAAGAAAGAATGGTTGAATTAATGACACTGGTACCTTAAATTGCCAATAAAAGTGCTTCAATACCTACATTATAGAAACACTTAAAAGTGTTCAAATGGTGTACAGGTACATTTTACCTATGATTTCTTGAAATATTTATTTTGTCACATTTGCATATGGTCTCAAGGTATTCATTTGAACAGGTATGGTCCAGGATAGGGTATACATTTGAAAAGATATGGTAGATTTATGGTCTCAGATAGGGTGTAATTTCACCCATTTTTGGTCTCACATAGGGTCACCTTCAGAACTCGGGTGGTTACCCGGACACCAATATCAGTCCCCCAGTATAGTGCACATCATGCCTTGCTTCCACACTTCTTTACCAAAACATTAACATGATAGCAGATAATGAAATGTAATTTATGTTGTTCAAAACAGCACAAAAAAATTGTCACTATTTCACAGGCAATGCATCTTTACATTCAAATGAATCCAATTATGAATAGGGTAGTCACCCAAAAATTAACCAGGGTACCTTAAGAATTTATCTGCCGTCTCTAAATTACCCATGAATTCCTGGGCCCAATTTTGTCTACGATAACAAGAATTCCTGTTTTTTGGGGCCAAAGTCTGTTTTCTAGCTGTTTTTCCAAAATTTTCCTGTTTTTCAATGGAATTTCATTCTCATGTCTGAGTCGATAGCACCATTTTAATAAACAGTATTTACACAAGAAACGTTATTATCTTCAAAATGAATTATGTCTGTTGATAAACTCTGAATGATGTCTGTAAAGCAATAAGACAAAGTCCTAACAACCCAAGTTGATTCTTTTTGATTACCAGGGTTTGTGTTGGTAGATATTGATGCCATCAAATGATTTGACCTAAAGTTGCACACTTTTTCTATTATGATCAACAAATTTGAGATTGGGTGTATTTGTACAGAGATGAATCTGAGTGCATTTTCTTAAGAACTGACAAAACAAGCTCTGAGTAAAAAATATTCACACCTGTATATGCATGCACTCAAATTCCGTTTTAACCAAATAATATATAAAAATAAAATATTATAGTATTACTTTCATTTAAGATATGTGCCCCATCATATGTAAAGGTACCTTAAGGTCGGCATAGTAAATTACGAGATACGGGCCATTGACGCTGAGCATAGTCAAAAATCACTACCAAAGTTGAATTTCTAATTTCATCAGAAGTGTTAATCAGGTTCCCAACATCCAAAACATAAGACAAATGTTTCAAAAAACGATATAGAAATTCTTTCTCCATTCAAGTTTTACCAGTACAGAAACTTTAAACAGGCCTTGTATTTTGAGGCGTGCGAGTGCGATAGCACACCAACCATCACACGCCTAAAATGATCTTGAGTGCGATTTTCATCACGGCTAACTTGGGAAAATTATACACAATTAGATACAAAATGCACACCTACAGCACACCTGAATATCTTGAGAAGCGCTATTTATAGCACACCAGGTATTTTCAAAATTCAAAGCCTATTTAAACTCGATTTTCACAAAACTATAGTTTTCTGAATCAGCCCGATGCTTTTCACCAATTTGGATGTAACTTTGAAATCGAAAAAGAAGAACATCCAATAACCAAAAGCAAGGTGTCTGTCATTTTAAAGCTTTAAATATAATCTTTCAGATGAGACCAAAAAAAATCAATTTTCATTTTGGGACCCTTAAAGGGACTAGCCTAGATTCCACTTAGAATTAAAAACTTATGGAAATGCTTTAAATAAAGCTTAAAGGTGGTGTAAAATCCAAAAAAGTACAGAAATGTACACAGAAATGGCTCAAATTGACAGTGAAATGATTTGCAATAAATCTATATGTGATGTTGGTGTGACTATCCAGTGTTTTCTAAATCCTAAATTTGTACCTCAGATGGATTTACCAGATAAAAGATCAAATGAAGCTCTTGGAGATAACTTAATACATATCAAAAGAGAAACAATTTTATCAAAAATAATTTTGTTTACCCATCACATGTGTAGAAACAAGATCTTTTTAAGATTTGAAACTAGAAACACTTTTTCAACCATTTTTTGTTGCTGGCGACAAAAAATACAGCTGGTAAATAATTTCATTTTTTTCCTCTGTTACACAAATTCAGCGGAAACTACTGGTAGGATATGTTAGTATAATCATGTGCTATCGATACATGTGAAAAAAATATATAATCAGAAAATCAGCAGACAGGATCTAGACCAGTCCCTTTAAGGTACCTTTCGATATGACGGGTCACATATGGTCACAATTACCCTTCCAAACAGTAACAAATTTGCGAATGGCACATTGACAATTTTGCTACCATTTTGTACAAACTTGTTACAAATTGCAGATGCAGATAAGCAGCCATTGTTAAGAAAGTCATAAATGGTCAAATAATTGTCAGTAGATTGTTCATAGTCAGCGGTACAAAGTATTGTGACCATATCTTTACACTGTTACAAAAATTAGCAAGTTGATTAGGACAGAATTTTCATTAACTAGAAAAAGATAATAAATTATATTTCAAATTCCAATTATTTTTCTATTTACTGATATTTTGTTTGATTACAACCAAAATGAATTTAATAATGACAACTTTTTTGTCGTAAGTTAAACATGGCTTTTATATTTTAATTTATCCTTTAACCAAACATTGAAAATGTGTTGGAAATTGATAATAACATATCTGATTTCACACATTTTAGTATTTCTACACTCTATAAACCTTGAAGTACCGTATTCAACAAGCAATCAGACTCTGTTACGAGACCCATAGTATATCCCTTGTATTCTACACCATTGTGAACTAGTGGTTTGTATCGTGTAAGAGACTAGCAATGACTGATTATGATTGATTAAGGCCAAATCACTGCGTATTAATATAATTTCGGTATTATTTTGGGGCAATTTTGTTGCTAACACATGGACAAACATTGTAAATAAATTCATTTGAATATTCAGCCAGATTTGGTACGTTGTTATGATTCTAGAAATGCGGACTAATTTACTTCCCCGTATGGTCATATTGGTTTTTGTGTGTTAATCGGCTACTTGTTGCATACTTCAAGATTTACAGAGTATACATGTACACCTCAATGTCAGCCATTTAATACTGGGAGCATTCACATGGTACAACCGGGGGTACATTGAACCCTAGTTGGCACACAGTGAACTTGACTTTATATCAAATTCAGTTTGAACCTGCAAATATATATACGAGGGGGTATCAAATAGTTTTAAACTTTACCTGGAAGGGATTGAGCTATATCAATGAACTTTTGTCAGAATAGTCACTCGTCATTATATACATTATGGTGCAGAAATTGGCTCATAAGTAGTTTTACTTTCTTTACAGGTGGCAATTGATGTCATCTACCTAACCGCTTAAAACATACGCTGCATGGAGGAAATTGAGACATGCCGTGTAATAAAGTAACAGCATTTAAAAGGTTACAGGGCTCAGTAAATCTTATTGGTACCACCAAAGTTTAGTTGCTTGATACCATAGTAAAGAGCATGGTTTCCCCTATCAATTGATACCAAAATTATGGAAATTGGTTCATGAATGACGTCACAGTGGTGTAATAAAAGAAGGCCTACCTGAAAATGTAGAGGATCGCTACAATAATGGTCTGTAGACAGTCAGTTAAAAGTGGGAGAAATGTGTTACTTTCCACATTGACTATGCAAAGATGCCTAAACTATCTCTTATTAAAATTTGCTCCTTTCACCATTCCTTTTGGGTAAAGTTTAAAACTTTTTGATACCCCCTCGTATATAACATGCATGCTAAAATTTGATTTGAAACTTCAAGCCAACAGTACATGATTAATCTGCAGATGGGTTGCATGATTTTGCATTGTAGATGACCTTCAGCGCACATGAGGTTTACAGATTTATGAAGTAAAGATAATGATCCTGATTTGATTTTGGGTTGTATCTAGTATGCAGTGTTCTGTCAACAACAATTTTTAAATGCATTGCAATATGCGTCCAGGAATGTGTGCGAACAGATTTATGAAGTCGGATAATGATCCTGATTTGATTTTGGGTTGTATCTACCTCCGTGTTCTGTAAAAAACAATTTTTATGCATTGCAATATGCGGTCCAGGAATGTGTGCGAACATTAAGGCTTACAGATTTATGAAGTCGGATAATGATCTTGATTTGATTTTGGGTTGTATCTACCTCCGTGTTCTGTCAACAACAATTTTTATGCATTGCAATATGCGGTCCAGGAATGTGTGCGAACATTGAGGCTTACAGATTATGAAGTCAGATAATGATCCTGATTTGATTTTGGGTTGTATCTACCTCCGTATTCTGTCAACAACAATTTTTAAATGCATTGCAATATGCGGTCCAGGAATGTGTGCGCACATTGAGGTTTACAGATTTATAAAGTCGGATAATGATCCTGATTTGATTTTGGGTTGTATCTACCTCTGTCAACAATAATTTTTATGCATTGCAATAATTTGTGACCCATCATGTCAAAACACGGTATGAGTCGAAACCTACATGTTTCTCATTTCGTGAAACTACCTAGGGAGCAAAACCCCATTTTAGGGGTAAAACTGCAACGTTAACAAGAAATTATTTTCATGTGTCCTATCTATTTGGGTTCTATGCAAAGGGTGTTTTAAGTTCTTCCCACCATTCAATTCAAACTGTTACTTCCATAGCTTATAAACAACCCACTGAGTGAACCAACAGCCATAGACTTACATGTTAAACTGCTGATGGAAAACTTGATATAGAAAATTCATTACATAGCCGAAGTGTGAATGAAAAAGACCTTCAGAAAGGGGATAATCACAGCTTGATGTCAGTGTAAACAAATACCACTTCAACAATTTTCTTCATTCCCAAAATACAGTTTGAAAAGGAGCAAATTCAAAATATTTGCCACACAAATGAATGTAGTAGTGGAGTGACCTTGGTGAACATTCCATTGGGTTAGTCATGCTGTTGCTGTGTTATGGGAAGAGCTTTAATCATCCTTTGGGTTCTATGGACCATAGGTAACAACACAAGGGTGGACACAAAATCAGTATGTTGCATGGGACCCTGCAGGAGGGGGTAAAAGTCATTGCACGGGGCAAATTTCAAAATTGGTCAAATTTTGTTTTAAATCATTCTAACATGTTCTTCTTATCTTAAGGAAGCAGAAAAAGTATACTTTGACCCATATCTGATGAAGGGTTTTTGAGATATAACCATAACCGAAAACAAGAAAGGTGATTACAGGGGTCACATATTTGGCCTATGGGAGTCAAAAATTTGAAAAGTGTCCGATTTTGATATAAAATTGGATGGATTGAGCATGATACAAAAAGATATTGGTCGAGCTATGAGTTTTACGAAATATCGTCGATATTTCTAAAAATCATAGCGAGACCAATATCTTTGAGTATCATGCGAAAAAATCCATCCAATTTTATCATTATTATGTTCAAAATCTGACATTTTGTTTTCTGTCCGATATCCCTGTCCGATTTTTTTGGAAATCGGTCAGCTCAGAACATAATAATGTTCATTGTTATGTTCT
>JXSR01S075404.1:8586-19319 GCA_000969725.1 Ophiothrix spiculata | reverse complement strand
TGGTAAGCTGGATGTTACCTATGGTCCGTAGCACCCATCTAGATAGGACACATTAAAATAATTTCTGGTTGCAAGTAAACCTGTTTTACTCCCTAGGTAAACTGATAACACCATGTTATCCCATACTTGTTTAAAGATTATTAATTTTTTTTACTGGTGACCAATGGATTAAAATGGTATCATGATGTGACAAGTCGACACTACAAGATATGTTGATATTCATTTTCAAGTAAGGGATAACATGGTTTATTCCGGGGGGGGGGGGGATTTACATTGACGGAAGGTATGGGTATGTGCCGACCTCAAGACCCCTTTTTCAAGCCTCCTCGACCGCTCCCCACGATGCTAATTTCAAGATCGCTTCAAATCCGAAGACCCCATTTTCAGAGAAAATGACTCAAAGTGATTAAATTTTCAATCTAATTTTAAGCTCAATCGTATTTTTATGGGAAAAAAGCAGTTCCTGAGACCTCATTTTCGGGAAAAAATCAAGTTCCATAGACCCTATTTTTGACCAAAAATCAGTTCCGCGAGACCCTATGTTAGATATCGCAGATATCACATACCCCCTGGAAAAAATTGAGTACAATTCTAGTACACATTCCTGAGGTTCAAATTTGGAACACCAAATCGAGTACAATTTAAGTACAAATTGGTGTACTCGAATTGTACTCGAATCTGTGTTCCAAATTTGCACCTCAGGAATGTGTACTAGAATTGTACTCGATTTTTTCCGGGGCCCCTACAAAATATTTTTTGAGTACCCCCCCCCCCCCCCCCGGGTTTATTAGTTTCACAAAATGAGAAACATGTAGGTTGCGACATATACTAGGCCGAATTCATAAAAGTAGCAATTGCTATCTCTATAGTCTTTTCTTGAATTTCCATTCTTAAAATCTAGCATTGACTTGCAAGAAAAAGCTCACTCAAGGCAGCAAAATCTATTTCTTATCCCTTACAATTGCTCGTCTGGTTAGTAATTGCTTACATTTTTATTCAAAAAGCTGACCTTTTGCTTACAACATGTAGCAATTACTTATATTTTACTAAGATCCTATATGAGGAGCTTATCACTGCTATACATTCATTGTTTCTGTTATATTTGTGCTGCGTAAGAAAAAAACACTGAAGTATACTAGTGCTGTGTTTACTATAGATGATATAAATCATGCTATTTGTCGGAAACTGCGACAGTGACTTGCTGTTATTTGTGTCTGAGACAAAGCAATTTCTAATTTCAGTAAGCAAAATCTAGCCTGGCTATTGTTTGTATGGTAGCTTTTGCTTGTCTGGATTGATCCTAGTCAAGAAAAAGGTATTAGTCCAAGCTGAAGGTGGTGAATATGTTTTTAAGCAATTGCTAAGGCTACATCTTTTTCTAGTCTAGCTATTGCTGTCTTTTTTCTTACTAGCAATTGCTACTTTTATGAATTCGGCAATTTGCAATAACATTCATCATTTAAAGAGAATATATGCATGATTATCAAAAAGTAAATTTTTTAACAAACATATTTAAAGGTGCAATTCATGATTTTGATGTGGCCTCTTTTCTAGATAAATAAAAAGAAGAGTACAACATAAATATATACTGAAAATTTCACTTGATTCCGACTGTTCGTTTCTTAGTTACAAGCTTTTCAGCATTTTGAAAATCCTCATAGACTACTGTGTTGTAATTACTGTCGGGGCCCCGACAATAATTAGAAAATAACACATTTTCTCACTTTTCTCAAAAATGCAAGCACATATGAAAGAACGGTTTGGGGATCGTAACATATACCACTTTAGGATTCTTATAAGCTAAAAAACTCAAATTTGATAGAGGTGACCTTGAGGGTGAAAAGTGGATCATGAATTGCCCCTTTAAAATTAGAAATATGGTTTGAAAATAAGGATAAAAATATGGAATTTAAAATAATCTTTTCCTTAAATCTACATCATTATTAAGATGATCAGAGCAATCTGAATTTTGTTGGCTACAAGGACTAAACAGATCCACACTACCATCAAATGACTGGTAATAAGAAATTGCGTTTTCTCCTTTGCAGTTTTCTTCATACGATTCCTCATTCTGAGTAAACAAACTTGGAGTTGACATGGATCTACGCAAGCAAGATTTATACGCACTTGGGCGATTTGATATTTGCGATCGAGAATTGGAAGTGCACGATTTATTGCGTCGTCTTCTGTTAGTTGTTAGTGGTGTACGATGAGCTATACTTGGTCTTGGTGGTTTCAATTTCAGCTGCATATTGGAGAGTATACTTCTACGCCTAAGTGATTGATTTTTACTTCTTTGTGGAAAAGGAGAATTTATGGCAAATGAGTCTGGGGAAAAAAGTAGCGGTGTTCCAAGATCACTTTGAGCAAGAACAGAATGCCTCTTGCTAATTAAACTCTGGCTGCTTTTGATCAAATGTTCTATATGCTCCCTGTAACCCGTTTCATTAAATGGAGTGCTGTGATTTTTTAGAAAGGTTTCATTGACTGCCGTTTGATATTCTTCTTGATAACTTTGGGAGAACAAGTCTTGCGATCCAGTGTAGCTTAGATATGATGCATCATGGACAAATTCATCATTATTGTCATAGCCTTCTTGTGACTGTAGTCTTTCAGAAATATTTTTTGCTGAATCTTTTTCAATATCTTGATCTTCACCACTTAATGATTTAGTTTTTCCTATGTGATTTTGTAAACTCTCCAATGTTTTCAAATGGACACGGTCATCATGAACGTTTTCCCTGTAACATTTAGAAGTATTTTTCTGTCTTTCTGTAATATCTTGTGATGAATCATTTTCATTTACTTCCTCTTTCTGATGTAAGCGCTCAGTTGCATCACGATAATCTTTCAATTTCTCTTCAGGTTTATTGATTTTGAGGCATGATAAAATCTTTGTTTCAATAGAATGATCAAATGTTTGAGCCTTAGACTCGACAATTGATGTTTCCAGTTGATCTCCACTTGTACATTCTTCTGGAATTGGGGAAGGTATCCCTAATACAGACTCCCCAAACTTATGTTTAATTTTCCTAGCGGTAGTTTTATCTTTGTTACTGTTAGAAAACTGCGCTTCCATGTTCTGAAGATATAGTTCCAAATCCTCACTATATGGCAAATCTTCACCGGAGAAACTTGCGTTCAAATCTTCTTCATCTTTGCTTGTCTCTTTTACTGAATCATTGGAGTCTGTATAATTGATATCTTTAACAGACCTATCAGGATCTTGGCACACGTTTGTTGAATCAAATAATTCATCATCAAAATTTAGCGATGCATTATCTAACAAGTCGTTGTATGTATCTGGTGCACTAGGCCAAAAGTGTGACCTATTCTCTGCAAAATCACCCGAACTCAAATGATTAATTTGAGACGGTAACTCTTGCCTGTAGGATGACATAACACCCAATTGCCTAGTTTTATTTGGTGACTTATTATTCAAGGAAACACTGTCAATCCGAGTCAGTGAAGTATTTAGATTTAAAGTTTGGTCTACAAAGCTTACACTTTGCTTAGCAGACTTGCATTTGTAAATGTCCCGAACATCATCAATTCTCGTTGCTTCCACACTTGAACATTCACTAAGGGATACACTCTTTTCAATATGTCTATTACGATTTTGTAAATTTTGATGATTGCACTTTTCTTCTGACGTTGTATTTGGAAAACCATTGTCATTTCTCCTATCAAGAGATGATTTTTCAATGATACTAAATGATTTATTGCACACAGTTTGTCCCGAATGTTTGGGTAAAATTCTTTCAGACAAAACTTTCAACACTTCTCTCTGACTACTGTTACACATTGACATAACTGACGAACCAGCATCTAATGATGAGTTAATTCTTTCATTGTTATGTAAAACATGTGATCTATTTGATGAACAGCTAGGACTTGAACCACATGTCACATCAAGGAGTTCTGTACATTTGGGTGCATTTTTTTCAGGAGACACTTTTGGCACCTCTGTCCGGCTACTATTACATCTTGACACTAATGTACCAGTATCAGATGAAGAGTGTTCATTGTTATGTTTGGGTGAAATATCTTTAGCAGACTGCCTGCTACTATTAAATCTTGACACGACACATGCATCTGATAATGATGAGTTTGATTTTTCATTATCTTGAAAAACACATGATCTATTTGATGAACTACTAACATCACATGTTAACTCAAGGATGGTCATCCCCAAACTGAAATGACTTGAAGATCCACAGTCACTGGTCTCATTTGATAAAGTTGCATTCTGCTCATCAACTTTATTCAAATATGAATTATCACTCGAAGATTCTCTGGCCTTGCATGGATGGCTATCAACATCACAGCCTATAGCAGAAGTAGCCTTGTACTTTTCATGAGTTGCAGCTGTCTTTTTATTGGCTTCTTTTTCCAAATTAGTGCTAAAATTTCTGTCTCTAATATGAGACTGTTTTAACATGTCAAACATACTTGGTTTCAAAACAGAAAGTGTTGGTGTCAGTATCTGATATGCAACCAAGCCGTCAGTAGAGACCGTCATCTCATCCCCAGGAAGCAAAAGGGCAAGAACTTCTTGTAAGTTCAAATATGGCGATGAGGATGATGTTGCCTTTTTCTTGGGTGATATTTTGAAGCCTAAATAGAATTGTTTACCAATGATGCAGTCTGATATTGTGTGGTGTAACATCTCATCTCGGGCACTCTCGGTTTGATATTTTGGATTGATGTACTGATGAAGTAATCTGAAAATTTAAGAAAGATGAAAGAAAGAAACATATTTCATTTTAATCATTGAGCATTTTTCTACTTGTCAAAAAATGTTGGATTCGGTAGCATTTGGTCTCAAGCACTTGTCAGTTTAATATCTTGGATTGATAGACTATGTAGTAATCTGAAAATATAGAGAAAGGTGAAAGACAAACAGATACTGATTTACTAAGCATATGTGACCTACTCCCACAAAACCCGGACAAAGTCGGGAAAAATGATTACTGAAAATTTAAAAGAAAGATAATTCCTGAGCTATATTTCACCAGTTTTTTTTCCTTCTAGGTCCCGAAAATGTATTATTTACTTTTGCTTAAGATCACTCTAGTTTGGACAGAAATGTTGGGGCCTAAACTTCCCCCAAAATTTCAGTCCAAACTAGAGTGACATTAGTAAAAAATAAAATCTTGAATATTGTTTTTTCACAGATAGGTTTCCCAATTTGATTGATGTGCATTTACTACACAGCTAATACATATTCAGAATATAATGTTTTACACTTCACATTTTTCTCCGAATAATTAATATCAATGCCTTAAGTTTTGTGCTAGCATCACCATTTATTTGACAGACCATTAAAAATGCGTTGTCTGTACAATAAATAATGTTAGCAATATTTTTTTTAATCTAGAAATACTTTTCACAATACTTTTCAAATTTTAAAACACTATTTAATATCTATGTAGGCTATATAACATGTTCTTATAAATCAACTAACTCAAATTATAGTTCTTCTTACCAATAAAATGATATACCCCTTGGGAACTCTTTGGGTACTTGTGAAACGTGCCATATATACCAATATACCAGAAGCTTTTTTTAATGTCAGTTAAAAAAGTACTGATCAATACAAAAATGGACAATTATATAGTGTTGACCTGAATGGTAGGTTATTCTTTACCTGATGTTCATGTATATCGAGTGAGTCATGAAAAATGCACTAGTTGAGGTAGGCGCCATACTTAAAGAGAATTTGGAAAAACTAATGATACTAATCAAGTAGATCATGAATTTTTACAGTGATGAAAGAATGGGATGATTGATGAAGGAGTGCTCTTTTTAATCGAATGACATTAAATCATTTCACTTGGACCGGTTAAACGTTTAAACGGAAGCTACTAACATTTAGCATGATCATAGCGTATATTTATACAGTACCACCTGAGTATTAAGCTTAAAATCAGGTCTGCTGTAATAGATCGTCGAAAAATTAGAACTTTTCATTACATTATGGAATCAACGAAAGTCATTAATGTAACCTATTCGTATTTCTCTACTTCAAAATCGAATAATTCCATTTTTTTTGTGTGTTTTGTCCAATTTGAATGGCAATAAAAAATGCCACCATTGGTTTCATGGTCATGATTGTGCGCATAGTCAAAGAGGAACCATATTTCTGTAACTTTGTTTACGTTTTGTCATGATTTAATAAATCATGATGCACAAACGGTTTTTCGTCAGCAAAATATAAACGTTTAACCGTTCGTCGTCCATTAAAGTTAAACGTTTATACGGATAGCATTGACAGCCTTAATACAGATCCACAAATCAACAGCATCCAGATGATCTTCTTTGCAAGTTACCTGGTCTAACTATACTGTATAAACCTTGAAGTATGCAACAAGCAATCAGACTCTGTTACAAGATCCATAGCATATCCCTTATATTCTACAACATTGTGAACTGATGGTTTTTTTATTGTGTAAGAGACTAGCAATGATTGATTAGGATTGATTAAGACCAAATAACTGCATATCAATACATTTAGTACATGAATCTTTCATGATTTTGGTTTTATTTTTGGATAATTTTGTTGCTACTACATGGACAAATCTTGAATAAAAGTTCATTTGAATATTCATCATGATGGGGTACGTTGTTCTGATTCGAAAAGTACGGACTAATTTATTTGTGCGTATGGTCATATTGGTTTATGTGTGTTAATCGGCTGCTTGTTGCATACTTCAAGATCTACAGAGTAGATCGACACAACCATTGTTGCTTCACCCCGGGCCAGTAATCTGATCTGATAAGGCTCCCTGCGCCTTTTCAGTTTGCAAATTATCTGCGAGAGTTGTTTGGGGATCGTATGGCAAAATGAGCCGAGACAACAGATTGATTGATCAGTCAGAATTCAAGATCTCTCTGTTTATAGGACTTTTATTTTATTAATGGGGTACAGTTTTACAGACATAGCCCTGCAGTCATTCTTTTGAGCTCTTTCTCAGTGGCAAAATCAACAATGCCTTCAATCAGATCAGATTTGAGTACCTAGAAAGTTAAGACCTACAACTTACAGACGTGCATACAGAGAAAAGAGGTAGTTAGAAGAACAGAACTTCAGTGAGTTCTATTTTATAACCAGTGGCGGCACCACAGGGGGGGGGGGGCATTTTCTCAAAAAACACCCAATCTGAGCAAAATTGGGTGCTTTCCCGACCCTAATATTTTTTATTTTTTTTAATTTATGAATAGGGTCGGTCGCTGAGGGCAACATAACAATTTTTTTTTTTTTGGCCTTATGAGATGCATGATCAGAATGTTTGGTTGTTGGGCAGAAATGATTTTGTACCATCTTATTGAAATGAGCATATCTTTAGAACACATTTATCAAGACCCATTCTTTCACAATTCTTGAGATAAATTCATGATCTATTTAGAATCAAAATTTGTTAAATAACTGTCTTGTTCTTTAAATATGGTGCCTATTTCAATTACATTTGCATTGCTCTTTTTATGATTTGGTATGTGTGTGGTAAACAGTTGTTAAATAATTTCAAATAATTTTTCCACACACACTACAACTGCTATTCTATTTAAAATCTATGTTTGAAATGGTCAGGTTTTGAAAAATAAGCTCAAGGGCCAAATCCAGTATTGCATGATCAGCCCTTGTGGACACATTCACAAACTTAAAACTAGCCACCAGGACTCTGGTTTTTAGGTCGAAATATTCAGAGAAACCCTTCTCTGTCCTCCGCGGTTGGTATGTGAGTTGTGTCTGATGTCCGATTTTCAGTGATTTCCTGAAATGGACGTTGGTGGGGTCCAGGGTCGCATGAAGCGGGGGGGGGGGGGCAAATTTTTACTACTTTTACTGTCCCGATATTACTGTCCCGCAAATTTTTAGTCAAAATAAGCCAATTTTAGCACAAATATCAAGGTTTTATATCGATTTTTGGCTGAAAATAGCAAAAATTTCGCGCGATACATCGGGACGAAACATGAATTTCGGGACGGTAAATGTGTTTGCCCCCCTTGGCTTACATGCCTTCGTACGGCCCTGGTGGGGTCCCACTAGATGTTGCTCAGGAAATCATAAAACGTTGGAAGTTCACAGCCCCCGTCCCTATTAAAGATGGGGTAACTTCTTTTTTGATGACCAGTTTAAAATTATATTTCATGTCTTCAACCAGCACGCATAAATCTCAATCTTCGTTCCCATACCTGTTCAAATGGGCCGCATCTGTTCCGAAGATAACATCTAGACATTTACCAAATATGGAGACATCGCACACAGCCGAACCATCTGATATAGTCACACTCAAGCGGTAACGATGACGCAGATCAGACGTGGAAAATGAGCAGTTACATTTGGTACACAGAAATCTGTGAAAATGAAAAAAAAGTTAAATTACAGTGTAAGAGTACTATATTTATTTACTTTGTAGCCATAAATTGGAAACCATCCAACGAACTGAACATAAATTTGCTGGATTGTAAAAAACAAAATTACATTCATCATCATGTTAAACATCACTGCTTCTCACATCATGTAATGTCATGTCTGTGATAAACACATTAGCCCATATTCCAGAAAGGTGTTTAGCTAAACCACAGTTTTAATTCTCGTCAACAGCACGGCTCATTGCACTGTTCTGCTTGAAAGCTGCAACCGTGCGTATCACTCCTGGACAGTTGATGTTCAGTTAAACTGTGGTTTACGGGCCATTATGATCATCCAACACAAAATAAGTTTTCAGCTGGGATTTATGGAGAATAATAAGACATAACAAAATATTTCAAAATTCACTTTGATGAAAAGCAACAAAATGTAATTCTTAAAATTGAAGCTCAATTCTGTTATTACAAAATAAAAGGTGTGGATCTTACAGTGTACCTTTTTACACATTTCTAATGTGAACAGATTTCTAACCTAGATATTTATTTGAATATATCACCACTGAAGCGTGGTGTTGCAGCCAATCGTTTGGACCATCCTGGTCAACTTTTGAGTGCAGAAATTTCGTAGATAATAAAACCATGCAAATTCTACTTTACGTGGCGGTCCACTTTAAAACCAAATGCAAAATTAAAGCATGATGTGCATGTTTTCAATGTTCACACTTCAGACAACATTTATAAGACATGATGCATCATCTGCAAAAATACAACCCCCCCCCCCTTGCTCTGGTTCAGAGATGAAAACAGTGGTGGACAAATGTTACAATTACCATTACTCCCTGAGCTGAAAACAGTGGTATGTGGCTCTTCTTAATACTCTCATCCTCTCCCTATGAGTGTTGACCAAATTCCCAACAATTGATTTTTACTCGGGGAGGCATAGAACTCTATATATGAAGAGTTTGTTTCCAAAAGGGCCTAAATCCATCTGAGTACTTTTTGAGAAAACCAGCAAAAAATGTTTTCTTATTGTGCAAAGTTATTTTTCAAGTTTTTGCTGCTTCAAATTTTAGGAATTGGTCCTCTAACTAAAGTGACAACACTCAAGGAAATCAGAACTTCATTGTTTACTTTTTATGTAAAGCTTTATTTTCACTAATTTTCACTAGGCAGTGGATTTAGGCCCTTTTGGAAATAAACTGTGGATTTAGGCCCTTTTGGAAATTAACTAAGATTTCTGTGCACTGGTAAGCTCAATGAAAGCAATTTCTGGGAAATTAGTTTAGTTCCATGAAAATACTACTATAGTACTTTGGCACTAACAACCAAATTTTTACCCAAAGTTGGTTTATGTTCTTTTTGGGAATGATCTCTTCATTTAGAGTGTATTTCCAAAGGGGCTTAAATCCATCTGAAAACCAGCAAAAGGATAATTATGTATAATTAATTTATAAGTTAGGGATAGGTCCTCTCACTACAGTGAGATCACTTATGGAAATCCAAACTTCATTGCTTGTTTTTTTTTTATTGAAAGCTTTATTTCCACCATTAAATGGATTTAGGCCCTTTTGGAAACAAACTGTTGTGGATTTAGGCCCTTTTGGGAAACAAACTCAGATTTTTTGTGTACTTGTAGACTCAATGAAAGCAACTTTTGGGAAAAATAGTTTGGTTCCATTAAACTACTACTATAGCACTATACTATGGCACCAATAACTCAATTTTGACCAAGAGTGGATTTAGGCCCTTTTGGAAACAAGCTCTTCATATCTAGAATTCTGATGGCAAAGACCACCTGTTTTGCGGGAGTTGACTGCCAATTAAGTACCAATTGTTATCATTTTGCATTTGCTTTAGAAGAACAAAATCAAATTTAAGGTAGACCTAGTATTTCTTGAACTCATTTGTAGGCCTATTTGGAAATTGAAATCAACTGGACCAATTGTCATCATGTTGAATTTGCTCAGATAAATCCATGTTAAGTATTTCTGGACTTCATATAGACCCTATGTATTTAGGAATTCCATACTTAGAATTTAGAAATTAAAATCAAGCTCCTCAGACCTATGTTTGGCATAGATCTCCCATTTAAATCTAGACCTATGAATGAAGAAGAGTTTGATTTACCTTCTTTGCTCTCTGCTAGCAGATTCTAAGTTCACCTTGCAATAACAGATGTCACAGAATGGGAAGATCAGATGGCCATCCTTCACTCGAAGAATTGTAGCAAGAACTAGGGCTCGCACTTCCATCCTCTGTTACCATTTACTACTGGATCAGAATACAGAACACACAACCTCATCCTGGACTGGTTTACATTGTAACCTTACGTTCAAAAGCAGTGTCATTCCTGAAAAAAA